>WOGN01000992.1:0-21007 GCA_015342105.1 Leptinotarsa texana | reverse complement strand
ATCGTTCGACGATACAGTTTTTATCAAAAACGCTTTAGATATTTGTCGTTATGTAAAACGACGTCGGTTTCTTTCATTTCAAATTCATTGAAATTATATCACGTAGTGTTTTTGATATCAAAAGTTATCCATAGATTCCACCAGAATTGTCGAATATGTGGTGTTTTTGAAAAGGTGGCTGAACGATCTTAACAATGAGGGAGGATTGATGAAATTCGATTGAAAGCTAACCTACAAAATGCCCCCCTTGAAAAAAGTTTTGAGGTTTTTATCGTTCACAGTACCTGATAGAAATGCATAACAAAGGGCGGTGATAAAATCTTTGATACGGTAGAACCAGCACTGTAATTCATCATGTCCGACAGATAAGATATTCTTGTAGAATGCAAGCCTCCAGAAGAACTAGTACGAAATGATATAATTGCTTGACGAACTTCTTTCTCATTAACAAAGAACTAATAAAGAACTAGTTAAAGAGAAGTTACGGTGGTCACAAATTTGAGTTTTTGATCAATGATGTTTAGACTGGAAGTTTACATGTTGAAATTTACCAGTCTATTGCATCACCATTTCAATTATGATTTTTAAATCTTGTGATATAGTCAATTCCACTTTCAAGGATTGCAGTTTGATTCAAGTTTTTTTTATAATACTTGCTTGAAATATTTTGCTTTTGCCATCATCATACGGAATTTGTAAACTTTTGTTACGAAATGAAAGAAGTTTCTCCTAGTATTCGATGGAATCGTTTTCCAGACTCTCATCGATAGTATTCAAAAGACCGAAAGGAGAGAGAAATCTGGAAGCCTTTGTTTATCTCTTTGGAATCATATACAATTACGTTTCGAAGTAGCCAATCTTTTGTGAAAGGGTATGCGAGCTTTTTCAGTTTCTGAGACGTGAATGGTTTCAGGAACAGTAATATTTGTACTTTTTTTAAAACTCTTACTCTAAATCAACAGAATTCTTGAATGATTTTCAGCAGGGATCACAAAAAGATTTTGATAGTGATATACTTGTTGTAGCCATTCAATGGCAATATGCTGAAATAGCATGACAAATGATTCGTCTTCATTGACTGAGGGACACTCAATTTTTGCAGATCTATCAGGCATTTCCATTTCCTTGATTTCAATACTGAAGCATAATTAGGAAAAAGAATTTCCTGAGAATCATGTGGGTTTCTTCAAGGTTACCGACAATTTCATATATTTCTAATGATAATATGGCACCAAAGGCCCTAATTTCCCGTAGATTGAACATCTTCAGTCAGAAAGTAGCATAATTAAACCTCCCCAACCTACTTCTGAATTTTCACGGGGTTAATTGAGTTTCCGCCCAATGTCGTCGGTTGAAAGTGGTGCAGATAATAATTTTGGAAAATTGAAAACACAATTCAGAGAAGCAATAATTTCTCAAAGAATCTTGTACGGCTTCTTTGAATTCAGATACAGATTTTTATATGAAATTCTTTCTGTTCAAATGCCGTACAAAAATAGTGGGGCCGAAAAAGTGACATCTATATGCAAAAGTCATGAATTCCTTTTCGTCCTCCTTACATCAAAATATTTACTCTCTGAACTAATCATTATTGTTGATCAAAACCACAAAGTTTTTGAACGACTTAATCTTTATTGATGTTTTATTTTTTTACAGACCACGTTTGAATAGAAACGATTTTTGGCATAACTATAATATTTGAATTCGTAACAGACAAGATTTTCTGACAAATTTACCCCGTCCGTGAATGATGTCCTTAGTTCTTCAATATTTTCACGGGCACAAACGGCTAAAGGGTAGAATCCATTTTCTAATTCTAACCCCTCTAGGTGCTTGCTGTCTATAAAATTCTTCTCTATTTCTGATCCCAGAAAAATTAACGTGCTCACGCTCATAAGGATCACATGTTGACTATTTGTCATCGACTCAAATATATCAGAAATTGAAAAACTACAGAATAGAGGAATGATGTTTGACTAATAATTGAAAAAAAAAAATCGGTACTCACATCTTTGGTTATAAGGTCCAAAAAATCTTCGAACCTCTCGGCTCTTCGCATGTTCCAAAATTCTCTATAGTCGTTGTAAGTGGCCAGTCCGTGGTCTCTTCCCCTTTGAATATCGAATGCTTTAAGATCAATACCAAATTGATCGTTTCCTCTAAATAAGTATTGAGTCACCTGTAATACGTATTTTCGTTAAGAGTCATCATTGAGTATTTCATGTTAGAATAACACTGGCTTGTTATTTTTCAAAGCACAGGCATATTTGAAGGGATTTTATGACTATGCCCAATATAAAAATGCGTCCGTGATTTTTTTTCTCAGACTTCTACAAAAAATATAATCGTGAACGCACGATTCAACAAAAGGATAGGCGCCTATGACAATAAATTTCATTTGTTGTTGTCAAATTAACTATCTACGAAATGTACTTACACGGTGAATAAGACCATGGTGTGAATATTAGTGTTGATAATAATCAAGAACGAATTCCCACTCTGGTGGGAATTGGCAACAACGGCCATGTTGGATTTACTATTCCAAAAATTACGAATTTCATTTGAAAATCACATTCAAGAGCTGGTTAAATTTTCTTCTGGTAATTTTTTTTTAATGAAGATGGCAATAATTATAAGTTATCAACGATATGGTCATCATACTCTTTGCTAATAATCCATATCAACCAATAAGAAAAATGTTGATATATTCAAATTTCCATAACTATAATTTCAAGAATGCAAAGTGTTGGGTAATCAACAACAAAAATTCAGGATATTTAGTCGCGAGGAAATATACAGATTCCATCGTGATACCCCTGGCTATAAATCAAATTATCTAAAGAACAATTCGTTCAGGCCAGTCTCAACTTCCTACACTGTAGGTTGATGAATTGAAACCTATTAGTACACAACTACTCCCCTGGCTAATACCACGAAGGGAGTTGGATTATATTCTTCAGGTGTCTGTGCAAGGTTCTTCACTGGAGTTATTCCTGCATATGATGTTAGTGACACAACTGCCGCAATAGATTTTACATTATTGAAATACACTTGCAGACCGGTTTCGGGCTGCAGTCGATGATTTCCGATAATTCAAAATCGAATTATCTCAGAGTATCATTTCCCGAACTAGGCTGAAGCGGAAAACAAACAACCGGTTTGTCATCGCTCCATCTGCCTGTGAACGAGGTAACCAACCACATATCCGAAATTTACCGAAGTACTCTCGTCAGCTGTGCCCACTGACTATATGTGAAAAGTTTTCTTTCCTTATACGAGGAATGTTTTCTTATTAATGACATTTTGATACTTTTTCTGGAGACTAATTAGATCGGCAGACTAGATAGTACAGTTTTTCACTAAATATGTGTATTAAAATTCTGGCGATAAACTGATTCTTGAAACCGTCTATGTTTTCAATTAACCCCATTGATCAATGTGTGTTTATTTCTAATCAGAACGCTATACCGATTTTCTTAGTATATAATCATAGTTATTAGTTTCAGCAATTATGTTTGATGACTGAATATCCAAACGCACATCACTGTACGTAGATAATTACTCGCACGCTTATGTAATATTCTGTTCGCGACCCGCTTACGATACAAAATAGGGTGGACCCGGTAAAGTATTATGAACCTGTCTTACTATTAGGAAACAGAATATAAACGTATCTCACTTACTTCGCTATCATGATACTGATCAGATGCAGATTGAAGTTGAGTTGTTAGACCACGAGTTAACTCATCGAATTTGTTTTCCACAATCTCGGGATCAACCAGCCAATCAGATAAACGGACACTTCCTTGTGAATATCTATTTTCGTGAACCAAACTGCAGAATAACAATCCATTAGAAAAATGTTTTTGTTGTGATTGATATGAGAATTATAACAGATGAGCAAATATTTTTAACAACATTTTTTTTCTCGTCTCAGATCATAAGAAATGACTACTCCCAAGGATGTTGATAACTTCAACATTCTATGAATGAAACAATCATCTTCATTTCTCGTTTTTAGAAGAGTACTTATTACTTTAGTACTGACTCAGATATTTGAGGATTGCCTAAACTAATTCACGTCCTTAGAAAAGGGTTGAAGATACCTTTGAATTTCACAAAACGCAGAAAAATTATCAATAATTTCCATAGGTGCAATTGAAATTTTCAATACAGCATGGTTTACTAAAATTGTACACATGTGGCGTATCACAAAGTACTAATCTTGAACCTACTGTTTCTTCATTTAAGTACATCGATTCCACATCAAAACTTTGTTTGAGTTATGAACTACAATTATTTGATACCATTTGAGATGAAATCTGTGTAATTTGTATGCCTTAGAAATATAAGCTGCTATTTCTATAGGAAAGGTCTGACATCTAATCATGAATTATTCATTACCACGATCGGTGAAACTGATTTTTATTATTTAGACCCCATCTGTCCTTTCATGGAGTATACAGGATGAGGAGCGACTCCGCTCCAATCTTGAACGGAAAACTATTTTCTCTGACGAATCTGAAGTAAATGACATTTTCGGTATCATTGCAATCTAGGAAATTTTTGTTTGATGTTGGTGTCTGATTATTAGTCAGCAATTCAATCAGGTCAATATTGCTGCGTTTCAATACCTCACTTCTGAGAAATTCAATTTCTTCTTTTAGTGCTTTGGTGTGTTTTTGCAACTCGTATTAACCATTTATATTAAAATATAATAACCACCACGATACACGTCCGACATTTTTCGATCCTCACTCACTACTCCTTCTAACCTATTTGTTTTAACCTATTTCGAGCTGTCTTGGGTTCCATAGAAAAATGTCAGAATATCATTTCATTTGTGCTAAAGTTAACCTAAGGGTGAAATTGTAACTACTGATCGTGGTAGGAAGGCAGTAATAAATGCGAGTATTGAAAGAGTTGCTTAATTTTCCCAAAGTAACTGTCGTATTTGATGTCTAATGATTTCACGTCTTGGAAGTATTTGATCAATCTGTGACAGTTCTTACCAGTCAACAGAAATTCCTTGCAAATACTCACAACAAATCTGGGTTCATTTCAATTTTGGAATATGAGTTCACTGCTGCACATATATCGGCAAAATAATTGAGGATGATGTTGATGTGATAATAATTTCAACAACAGAGCAATTTAATAAATACAACTATCGTTGTAGATAAAGACGTAGACTTTCACGTATTATTCAGTTCCCGAAGTCCAATCGAAAAAATCTTTTTTTCAAACCAGGAAAGCTTAGCATCAATCGGAAATATATTCTTCGAAAAATGTTAATATCATGTACTTTTTTTACAAGCAACAACTGGCTATGATATGACATCTGCATTTATCAGGAGAGGTAAAACAACAGTTTTCGAAATGATTCAAAAACAAGATTCAATGCAAAGTGCTGAAGTTTTTAAAAAGAGTAATTCAACTTCACAAGAAGTTATCACCAACGGAATTTGCTCTCTTCTTAGTTGAAAATACTCAAAATAAAAAACAAGCGGCTGCTCATAAACATATTTTACAAGTATATTTTCAAGTTGAAGTGTGGCTTGTTTTATCAGCTAGATTCAAAAAACTTTGGGTGGAAGTTGGTCGACAATACATTAGAACCAGTTCAGATTTTACTCCCACCTGCTTCGGAAAAACTGCTAAACATAAGTTTTTGCAACTGTAGAAAAGGATGTAGTGCTAAATGTAGTTGCAAAGAAGTTGGGTTGTTTTGTTCTCTAGCATGGTGATGAATCAACAACAGTTGAAGATTGTTTGATAACAATCAGGAGACATGATTGCAATTTACTGGGTGCAATTTGTCATCCTGGGTGCAATTTACTTGCACCCAGGATGAAGAAGAAGATCAAGGAGAAGAAGAAGAGAAAACAGAAGGATTCACACCACTTTTATCATTTACAACATTTATCAATATCTTTTATTTTTTCAATGTTTCAAATCAAAAATAATCACAACAGATCCGTGGAATAGGCCTACTGGGGAAGTCACGTAGAAGAAATACGCTAAGTGCTCTACCTCAAAGGTGGCGAGGAAATGTGTGCAAATTATGACGATCACATCTCTACCAAATTTTTGAATCGTTATATCTCAAAAACGGTGGCTCTCAGGAAAAAAATATTTCAAAATTTTTTTATATATAAATATTTGACCTACGAATTTTGACGAAACTAATTTTATTATAAACCTGACCATTCTGATGAATATCGCGGAAAAACCGTCTATTTTATTCGACTAGAAATGTTTGAATAGGACGAAATTGCAGAAACGTTAGTTGCAAATACCAAGTGATATTAAAATATAAACTGTTCTATTTCTCATTTCATGTGTCGATATCCTACCACGTAGTATCAGCTACATCCATCAATTTATCATTTGTGTGACCTTTGGCCCTGAGTGTATTTTTTCCAGGGATCAGATCGATGAGGATTTTCAAGATTATATTTATTACAGTGTTTTGAACAATCCTATCGATTTCGAAATGTGTGCAAGTTTTTGTACATTTAATTCTATTTTTTGGTTCAATTTCACCGTATAAAGCTCAATGGGTAGAATCATTAGTAGGTGTAAATTCATCCTGACAAGACTTACTGTAACTGTCCAGCTATCAGCGAATGAAAATGTCTGAAAGCTCCATTGGAATGTTCATTCAACGCTCTTGGATCGACGTTCTCATCGTAATCAGTCACGAAGTCTTGGGTGTTCCATACTATTCTGTTCTTTAAAGAGTTCTCCCAACCAATGAAATTTGGAAGCCACTCATAATATGAAATATGCTGGTACTGGGCGATGTTGATTTTTCTTGCTTCTTGAAAGGTGGTCTCGTCATTCCAGTGGGGATTGTACTTGGAAAGCACGTCGGCTATTCTGTTGTGTTCTCTGAGGAGGACGATTTGGAGAAGCGTCAGTTGGGGATTTTGATTGACTCTGGTGTCACCTGAAAGCAAAACTCTTCTATGTTGAGAATTCCGTAGAGTTAAATCAGAAAAAAAACTATTGAAATCGGTAATCAAAATAAACTTTTGTTTTGTACTATTATTGTCTCTTGACTTTTTGATATTTCTCGAGAAATTGAAATAATATTTTTGTAATTAGTTGATTTTTATCATTAACAATGAATATTCATATGTATATTTGAGATTTTCATATATTAAAAATTATAAGAATTTTTTTTTACTTTGGTGTTGAAAATTTTTGAAGTTAGACTCTTTTATCACCCGAAGACTTTCAGCTGATGAAATGTGCTGATTTTAAGGTAACAAAGAATGAGGAAGAGTATTTATCATAAAAGAAAGAAAATACATTTACATAACTCGTTGAATTTTCACTCCGAAATGTCAAATTTTGGAAACATATTCGAAATATTAGGTTTGGACATAATATAATAAACTGGGCAATATTTCAGCAAAATAAACAAATCAATTCAACTCAACACCGTCTTCCACTTATGAATGCGTTTTTTATATTATTATCAATTATGAATGATCCTATTCATGAAAATTGAAGTCCTCTAGACCTTTGGAGTAGTTGTTTCTTTATGTGGTTTAGAAATGTGACAACTCATTCTCATAAACTCTTTGTCAGAGCAACCCTGTGCTTTGATTCGAGAAGTTGAATTGATTTTCACAACCAAAAAGAGATTATGCTGTCGTCCCATTATGGACTTTGAAATTAAATCCAGAAGGCTATGAGGGTTCGTAAATTGCACTCAGATTATTTAGTCAACGCATCCACAATTCACTCACCTGCGAGATAACAAGCGTCTTTTGGTTTCTTCAAACGGCAAGTTCCCGATGCGTTCACGGCTCTGGGAGGCCACTGGTGACCTTCTCTCTTTTCCACTCTCAGACGACCTCCTTCAAAATTTCTCAGTTGATGATTTTCCTCATCATCTTTACCGTAAACAATGGACAAATCCAAGTAGTGATTAACCGATGACAGCTGAAAAAATATAGACGATCTAATATGAAATCAAGACAAGATGTGGAAAAGAATATTCCGCAGAAATTCATAAACACGTGTTCATGAGGAGAATAAGTTTCGATTTCAAAACTATTGAAGAATTTTCAACCCTCTAAACAGAAACGTTATCTTTTCGCATATAGTCGGAGGACATACTTGAAGACTGGCTATAAATCAAATCTTGATAATCAAGTATACTTGATGTTTTTATATGTTTTTATTCACTTCATTGAAGTGGCAATAAGATACATTGAGTGGGTGATAAAATTGATTTTCAATGAACCAAAAGCTCCCTATGGAAGAGGATGGTGAGAGCAGTCAATAAAAGTAGTCAGGAGGAGATGAAAAACATTTTACCCTTTCATGTGATTGTGAAAAAGTTGACGTGAATGTTTCAAAACCTTCAACAGTCACCATGTTTACATAGACATCATTTGATAACAAAGCACAAATATTTTCAAGTAGAGAGGGATTGATTAACGATTAAGTTTAAGAAGAAAAATTTGGCGGAACTTCACAGTTATAGTCAAGAGAGGCCTCGTGGTTTATTAGTTGGTGACAAAGTTCTGAATGAGAGGAAAACGTCGAATGTTCAGAGTGGACGTCAGAAAAAGTATTGGTAATTTATCCGGGAATAGATGGAATTCCAAGATTAGCTAAGATAAAATCAAAAATTGGTGGGCTGGTAAGTATCTTTCATCAGTGCACCAAATTATAAAACAATAAGCATATTCACCCATTAAAGGAGTATCTTTCAAGGATACATTAATTTTTGGGAAAGATAGTCTTTCTTACTTTCTATTTCTCCATCCGAAGTTTCACTGTGGGACACTTGTTTTATCAGCTCTTCAGTATCAAATCTGGATAACATAACATAACAGATCTGGTACTGAAGAGCTGATAAGGCAAGTGTCTCACGGCGTACCAGTGAGGATGGCAGTGTTCCATGTAAGTAAAATTTTACCACTTTCATTAAGTATATTGTGAATGATATCTGATTCAACTCCAAAACGAATATTTGGAATAAAAACCGAATAAAGAAAAGTATATTCGTAGAATTCAGTGTTAGTATAAAAATATTTGTTTTAGCAGTATTTTTTTTTCGGGTAATTCAATGTTTATATGAAAGCAGCTGTTTCCAGAGGACTTTTTCTTACAGTTTGTGTCTGAAAGTTACTTCTCTACATTATCTACATATCTCTGTATAGAGTTACTTTTTTCAAAATGATTACTTACATTCTTTCTTTGAAATATTCCCACATCTTTTTTGTATCGAGATGGAGAAGTAGAAAGCCATAACATTTCTTCCTCAAAAGAAGAGTATTATTTAATCCCACTTAAAAGAGATGTTATGGAAGATAACCAGGATTAAAATTCAAAAAAGTAAAAGATAGAAAAGTACAAATGGTAACTCAAATAGAAAGTGTGATGAATATACCAAACGGTTATGGAATTATTTCATTTTTAGGAAGTGAACCGAATGCTTCGTTAAGAATGGGTGATTTCACTGGGGTGAACTGCATGTAACTTATATTATGATTTTTTACTTTTCATGTCGTAATGCATTTCAGAAATGGATAAACAAAGATTCTACGGGAAGTTAAATAATTGATTGAGGATTTTTAAAGTAGAAATAAATTATGAGTATTTCAAAACTAATTCAAAACAAAACTGAGAATGCGATATTTTTTTCGAAATATCTATGGACTGCTGAGCTCCAGGTATCAAGTCCTAGATTTTGAATCTTGCCTTGTTGAAAACATTTACTCACCTGTTCAGCTGGTTCAGAACCACCCACACATCTTCTGTCCCTGTTGGTTATAGTTCTGTCAAAACTCATGCATCTGGTTCCGTTGCGAGAATGAATTGGGTCATTATATGGCAAAATTATTGGAAAACAGTGTTCTGGTACATTGGCTAATTCTAAGAGTTGTCCATCTTGTGAACAACATCTTGCTTTGTAATGCTCTGGAATGTATACCAAAAGTCAATGAACAATCAAGGTTTGTATCCGAAACGATTTCATCACAGACAAAAATTCTACAGTTTAATTCAATTTCAAAATGTGCCATTGTCAAAAAAAATTAAGTTTCATATAACTATATTGATTCAAAATAACAATCTTTAGAATACCTCACGTTTCTCAAAATTTCCAGAAAACTATTTCCTTTGAACGAAATTAAACAAACATTGTTCATCTTGAAATTGTTCCTTCAGCTTTGTTCAATAGGAAATACAAAAAATAAAGGAGATATGCGTAGATTTTCCAGGTATTAAGGTTGAACTGCTGCAGAACTGAATGATATATAGTTAATGATGAAAACTTTTGTGAATAATTTAACAAATGTGATTAGGTCAAGACCGACTTCCAGAAATTTTTTACTTTTTGAAGTTTAGGGTTGTAACAAAAATATATTTTCTGGTCAAAAATAAGATCTCGACGCGCGTTGAGAGACCGTAATTTTGTTCTGGAGTTGGGAGAGTATTTTCAACAGATTCAATTTTCAAAGAAGGTCTGAGATCGCATTAAGAATAAAAAATTTTAATTCCTATAATTTACCCAAAAACTGTTGAAGCAAAACACTAACCAGTTTTTTATACTCGACAAGATAAAAGTGCAAGTCTATTGCAGATTCATTCTCTGGATTCCTTATGGTGATGATTCACTCAACAGTTTTATCTGTATAAATTTTCGTAGTGAAAACTGTAAAAAGAAAGATGATTTCCAAGTATGTGAATTACTCCCATATATACACGGATGCACCTAAAAGTGTAGAGGCTGCAGTTATTGCAGATCATGTAAGCTACAGTTATCGACTAGTCCGTGACATCTTAGTTTTTCATCAGGTTGGAGCCTAGCTCCCTTACCCTTGCAGCTGAGATTTTGTCGGTATGAAAGTCCTCAGACATCAGTACCACCCTTCATGGTGTACCCCTACCTGGCTTGGGTGGGATGGACGAAAAAAATTGTTCATCCGTTAAAGGGGGACATAAGGGTCTCAATCGACAGTCAGGGTCTTCTATATCAGGAGGAGTCATCTATAGCATAATCTATAGCTTTCCTAACTAAAGTTATCGACTACCAACAGAAGCTAATATATATACTGGAGAACTATTCGCAATAGCCAAAGCTCTTGCACACTGCAGGGAAGGAAACATGGGGAAGATGCCGTCGTCTTCACCGAATCAATAAGTGTTATACAAGGTATAAAACAACTATATCCCAGAAATGTCATCCTTATGTGTATTAGGAAAATTAGGAAAACTAACTGAAATGTGAAAATGTATCAAACATTTTTGGGTTCTTTCGCACGTAGGAATAGTTGGCAACGCAACTGCTTTCACACTAGCTAGAGAGATTAGCTCAACACTCATTATATTTCAACCATCTTCTTTCTCAAACTATTCTGTACAGACATGCAGACATGATTTGGGTTGTCCATATATTGTTTGACTCTTGTGATCCAAAGCACCACATTCGTATAAAATATGACAAACTCCGTTGTTGACTTCCATTCTGTTTAGATATCTGAGTGACACACAGTATAAAGTCTACCTATTTCAGTTTTCCAGTTTCCTCAGTTTCCTTCGACATCTCAGGCCAGTCTCGGTGTCACTCACTATCTTTGATAATACTAATCAACACATTTGTTAGGATATCATACTCTTCAATCCCATATATGTGTGTTTTGTTGGCTCAATTGGCCCGGTTTTGTTTCCCAATTTCTACAAGATGTGAAGGAGAAAGTCGAGAGTGTGTGCAATGAAGCTGCTGAGTTGATTTTCGTTGCATCAGTTATTCTTAAACATACAAGTCTTCATACCCTGCTTTGTTTGTTTATAACGGTGTCTATTTAGCATTTGGCTAGATGCAAGTTATCAAGGGTTTAATTTCCATGGAATGGAACCAGTACATCATTTCTGGTTACAAACTCCATACCTTTCCATAGGTATGTTTGATCATCATCAATAGTACCTTCGCCTTTCTTTCCACTTTTTCCACATATTTCTACCAGGTCAGCATGGGATCCAGTATATATCCCAGGTATTTGACCTCTCTCGACAGATGTATCCCTTCACCCCGAATTTTTGAAGGTCTATCGTTTTATGTACGATAAGATTGGATTGATATTGAGCTTGTTTTTCTCGTTACCTCTTGTTATAATATTCAGGGTCTGCTGCATGAATTTTCTCACTATATTATTTTATTCGACTTGGATTAGAATGATTAAATTATCTGCATAGACCAGTAATTTTTAACTTTCATGGTCCAGAAGGACTGGTTACTCGTCCATTACAAGGTTTCATAAAATGAGTTTCTACTGTTCCTCCCACAACGGATCAATCTTCCTCCAAGCATTCAGCTTGAGTCGTTGGTTTCTTCTCTCCTTGACGCCTGAATGATTGATTCTAGGAAAGTATTATCGAATGCACCCTCATTAGCCAAGGAAGTATCTAAAATCACGTCCTTGTTATTGTAAGCATATTCTGCTTTTTTTCGCAACCCGACATAAAACAGTTTTTGTTGACATACCTGACTTGACTGTTAGTTACAGTTATGTCCCTAATATGTCTGCCAAGTAATTTTCCTTTTGCAAATGACTGTCTTGCTGAGGCTTATTTCAAGGACCACTTTCATAAAACAAAAATGGTGAACTACTTTGATCGGTATTCCAAAATTGAAATTATATTTACCAGTTTGCGGGACACCAGCAGTCATACTCATATCGTGGGTTACAATTTGACCAAACTGCATTGCAAGTAACGTGAACAACGGATCTTCCACGGGAATGTCAGGGTAAAGAAGAAGACTCACAGATCGTGCCAGAGGAAGATCTCTACCACTTTTGGCAAGACGTGGGTTGCTGATTCCTGAAATAGAAAACACAGAAATATCAGTATATTCAAAAAAATTACTCTAAAAATATTTGTATGACTAATTTTGTCTAGCTCATTCGGAAAATGAAAATAGTCAAGAATCATTCTTTTATTTTTGGGTTCCACTGAATTTTGGTATGTATGATTATCATCTTCTTGAATGTGATGAAGATAAAGATAATACTGTCAATTGATATCAGGGAAATCTATCGGCAATTCGTTTGTTCAAATCGTTTCGCTAATATTGAAAATAGATGAGCTGGTAAAGAAAACAGAATCCACCAGCATAGCAGCGATATTGTGAAACATAATAGAGAATGTTGATTTGATAGGTTAGGTTAGGTTAGGTCCAAAGTGAGTGGGCTTATTCGACCCTGCACCGCAACCCACAAGGGTTTATTGTGGCTCAAACCTATTAACACTCGACCAAATAAACCCAGCATCCTAACGAAGCCAATTAGTTTATATAGTAAGTAGTCATACAGGACAGATGATGAGAGTTCGACTCTGCTGAACTCTAAAAACCTGATTCGGTTCCCAACGGGGCAGGCACAAAATATGTGCTCTGCTGTTTCATCATTTTCCAAACCAAGGCGACACACACAGTCTTCCGACAGTCTGAGTCTCTGCATATAATGATTCGTATGACAGTGATCTGTAAGCAGACTTTTTAGACATCGTACAACCGAGAGGTGATTTTGATCCATATGCGAACAAACAACTATCTGCTCCTAATAGTTCCTTCTCCCGGAGGATCCAGTCCTCTTTACTCGGAAATAGTACTTTATAAGACAGTTCATAGTTGGCAGTTGGAGGCATAAACTAGAGGTTGTTTCCAGAATGACGTGACTTACAGTGTCAACCACCAGTCTGTTGCACTCTGCATTAAATTGATTTGTGCAATTGGTAATGTGCAGTCCATCTAGTACCTCTCTCCAGAAAAATGTGGAGAGGAGGTAAATCTAGAAGGATCTCTATGCACGCTGACGGTGTAGTATTGATGGCCAGACAAGCCTGTCACTCTAAGCCAGAGAGCTCCGCCTGGGCCATTTTCTGTAGAGCCTTCTGCCACCAGGCAATTGAACCATAAGTAATCATTGGTCTGACATTCATCACATAAATATAATTGATTTGTTTGGGACCTAAGCCCCAATTATACCACAAATCCTTCAACATGTCAATAGGGGCAGTCTGGCTTTGTGTAAAACTTTTTCCAAATGAGAGTTCCAAGTGAATTTTTTATCATGGACAATTCCAACACATTTTACATCCGTTCCAAATGGAAAAACATCACCATGGAGGTTGACTAGCGTTAGACAGTCCAATTTTCTCTTCCTGGTGAGGGTGATTATTATAGTTTTGCAGGGGTTGCAGACATCTGCTCCCTCAGGCACCAACTGTGAATAATATCCATCGTACTTTGGAGGATATTACCAGCTATCTTTCCCGACGGGTACTTTGCCAAAATGACAAGGTCATCTGCATAAATCTGCAGATCTATTTTTCTTCTGTCGAGGGCATCAAGCAGACTATCCATCAGGAACGACCACAAAAGGGGAGATAGTACCCTACCTTGGGCGCTGTCTTTTCTGTCTATAATCATGGAACAGAATTAATAATCAAGAATAAATAATCAGATGAATTTTCTTCTGAAAACTATGAGATATATGCTACTATATTGAATAAATATAAGAATTCAGTAATTTTCAAAAACTAAACCTCACGATTTGATCTTCACAAATTTTATTTTGAAAAATATATCACATGTTTCGCTAGCACAGTAGTTTTTCAAGTGATATCACTTGAAATCACTATGGATCTTCATCAAATAACAGCCGAATTAATCAGAAAAAACAAACAATCTAGTTAACGGTGCTATCGACCCCTTCAAATGCAAATGATATTGCAACCAGTGAATGTACTGTAAATAAGTCGCAAAAATCTAGATATAGCTTGTCAAAAGTAGTACGAGGTTTTTGGATTCCGAAATGGTTGTGCCTACTAGATGCGCATTAGAAGACAGTGAATGCGCTCAATTGCAATGATAATCTTGTAGTGCATGGAATGGCAGAACAGTATGCGCTAAAAATATATGCATTGGAAATGTATTTTATTTCCAAATCGAAATGCCTAACCTAACCTAACCTGACCTAACCTAACCAATCGATCGCTTCAAAAACACTTCACTAACTTCTGATAATTCCTCTTCCATATTCTCCGTTTCACTATCAGTATCGTCATTCAAATCAAAAATGAATGTATTTTCACCATTGATATGGAAATGTCCAATCTCCATATATTCTTTTTCAACTAAAATTACTTCTTAAATCCTTTTCTGTCAGTCTTCTTGGGTAATATTAGATACTTCTTCTTTAACCAGCTCTATCACCTTTTTATCAAATTTTGGAAAATCATTTTTACGCCTGATGCTTTGGTTCCATTTTCCCCAAATCAACTCGATGGGATTGAAAACACTAAAATAGGGAGAAAGTCTCAATATGATGTGTCCATATTTTTCAGCAAAACTCTCAAGGGCATACACTTTTCCAAATGTTTTTGTTTGTAAAACTTCATGTAGTTGGTTTTTGGTATAGTTATTTTGGAAATACAATTTTTTTCTATCAAAAAACTCTGTATTTCATCTATCCTCGAATTTTTATTCGGTACTTTGATGAGCTGTCGCGAATTATAGAAAGCGTTGTCAAGAACTATTAGACTATTCCCATCCAAATTTTGGATCAATGTTTTCAAACCATTCCTCTAACATATTAGCATCCATATTCTTAAGAATCAACATTGTCAACATTGCAGTTCTCAAGTTTTTTTCCACATAATTTCAAAGAATTCGAAATCTATCCTTTACTTTCTCCGCAATGCATAATTATTAGACTCAATCCTTTGTTTGCAGGCATGGTAGGCGTACACATTCTCGAACCATCAGTCCACCCTTTCGTAACTGTGTCGTGGGTGTCATACTAAGTTTCGTCCGAATAGAAAATTTGCCGTTGTTCTTGTCTACATTTAGTTATTTGTTTCAAGTATTTGTTACGCAATTTCACTATTCTTCTGCTTTCCATAACTGCTTGACGTTTGTTTATTATTTCAAATCTAAATCCAAGTTTCTTTACCCAACTCTGAAGAGTTTTGTGAAAGCAGCTCACGTTATGGCCGGAAGTATTCAATTTCTCCTTTATGATTTCAATTGTAGGAATCTCATTGCTTTTGTAACAGTCCCATATTGTTTTTTTAAATGATTTAATTAGATGAACATCTAATGGTTTTGGTAATCGCATCAAATCGCGTCTTGCGTTCATAAGGTTTTTACGTTCGGTTAAAAAATGAATTTCGTCACCGTAAAATGAATTCAAATTGAATTTTATGATTTTCAGCCAATCATAAAACTTAGTTAGTAAAAATTATCCAATACGAACAGCCAATTTTTCAGTCCACGTGGACTAATACGTAGCGGTATTATTTCTTTGTATTGGTTTTTTGGCCTTTGACTTCGCCGATAGCTTTGAGAATTACTAAGTATATCGGTTACTTCGACCACACAAATCATCTCCTTTGATCTTTTCTCCACTATCAAACCATTTGAATATAATATGGAGTCAACAATACGATATTCCATCAAGATTCATCAATGCAAATGGATGTTGAATATTAAGAAGAGTGGAAAGTTGATCTCGAATCATATTGTATTGTGAACTTCCTTCTGAGAATATTCAATATCAAGGACAAAGAAATCCTTTTTATCGAAGACGTTTTATTCATTGCTATATAATTTATAACGGTTGTTTTATGGAAAAATTATAAGTAGTTGCAGGCAGATTTTTATTTGAGTCATATTTGGTTCTAGTAGATTTTAAATAACAGATGAAGAAGGCGATTAATCAATTTGACATATCGTCACCATGATATCACTCAAGTAAATTGATGCGATAATCTGTTTTTAACGACCCACATGTAGAAAAACAAACATATTAGAAGGTGAAAGTATATGATGGTAGATTTTCGAATTCGTTCAAATCAATTTCATCACACTGAATTTTTATCACCTGTATAATTAAATTGAGGAAACATCTCATTCAGTATTTCTCCAATTAATCATTCCGCTGCTGAAACATAGCCGCCGTATGCTTTCTATTAACATATGATTATAAAATCAAGAGAATATTTCAAACTTGAATGATGCGGCCATGAATTCACTTTTAGTATTTTACGTTACGTCCGGTAGATGACCTTTTACAGTTCGAGTTGGTATATAAACGAGTACTCTAATAATATCTACCAAACATGTAGGTTATGAATAAAATCAAACATTTTATTTGGCACTTCAAATTAATAGTACCAGAATTCATTCAGGCAAAAAATATAGAAAAATATAATTAGCAGTATATTCTATAGTTTTCTGAATGAGAGTACCAATTCTAATCAGGCAAAATGTAAAAAAAAAGTAATTAGGAGTATATTCTGTAGCTTTCTAGTAATTCAGGCTCACTAAAGTTGGTATGAATATTTATATATTTTACTACAAGTGAAAGGTCCTAAAGATCATTAATAGGTATCAACAAATATTATAATTATTTGGGAAAGAAAGTTTTTGGCTTTCTTCTACTCCATCTTGATACAAAAAAAGAAGGATGAGGGAATCTTCCAAAGAAAGAAAGGAAGTATCTCTATACATCGATGTGTAGATCATGCAAAGAAGTAACTTTCAGACACAAACTTAAAGAAAGTCCTTCTGAAACAGCTACTTTCATATACACATTGAATTATACGAAAGAAAAAATTAATTCGAAACAAATACATCTACATGAACACTGAATTATATAAAAGATACTTTTCTCTACTCAGTTTATATTTCAAACATTCGTTGTGGAATAAAATTCGGATATCATTCACTTGAGTTCTACTTTAAATGGTCTAGTAGAAAGCCAAAAACTTTCTTTCCCAAAAAATAATCACTACTAACAAATATAACCTCTTCAATTCAAGTAAGATTCCTCTTGACTGGGATTGAATCAAATAGGTGAATGTATGTCATCACGATGTCATCGATGACATAAGCAGATCAAGCTTATTCCGTGACATTAAAAACTCGTATTTCATGAATGAATTGCGTGTATTTTCTATAATGTTATCCAATTTGGTACTGAAGATCCTTAGGGCAAGTGTCTTAAGGTGAAACACCAATATTTACCATTAAGGATGGCAGTATTCTATATAAGTGCAATTTGTTACCATTCATTTAAAGTGGAACTCATGTGAATGATATTTGAATTTTATCCCACAACGAATGTTTAAAATACAAACTGAGTAGAGAAAAGTATATTCTGTATAATTCAGTGTTTATATAGAAGTGTTTGTTTCGAAAGAATTTTTTCTTTCGTATAATTCAATGTTTATATAAAATCAGCTGTTTCAGGAGGACTTTCTTTCAGTTTGTGTCTGAAAGTTACTCCTTTGCATGATCTACACATCCATGTATAGAGTTACTTCCTTTCTTTCTTTGGAAGATTCCATCCCAAAAAATAATCACTCCTAAAAAATATAACCCCTTCAATACATTATTATTGTATTATTGAATTAGTAATTTTAGTAGAGCTACACAGTATGAAATAAACATGATATTCTTCTTCCACTGGGATTGGTTGAAGATTATTTGAGTATATGTGTAATCGTGGATGTTTTCCCTGATACATACATATTATGACAGTTACTTTTATAGTCATTGTATACAGTTATCATCATAATCTTAGTTCTTCAATACGGCAGAAAATAGTGTACACAGCTTCTACATTCTGAACAAATTCTAATGACTATTTAATGGTACCCCTGCGCAAAAAACTGAAGATGAAGAATGATTATTATTATGCTTTAAAGCTGGCTGAAAAGTTCGCCGCATACATAGTAGGCTAACATACAGAAGGCGATACTAGTATTGAATCCATATGCTGTTCAGTCGAACCTAACCTCCAAAAGACACTGTTCTGGGACTATTGGTTTGTGAGATAAAACATTTCGAGTGAAGCAACTTCTGTTAGTTTCGAGAAAATGAAAAAAAAGAGAAATTTTATGTTGAAGCCACGGTTTGGCTTCAAAGGATGAGCGCAAAGAGAAGTTGATCAAGATAGTTGAGAGTCTGAAAATATCAAAGAAACGTGTTGGACATATCATGCATACATATTTGGGTATGCGAAAGCTCTGTTCAAAGTGCGTGCCGCGCGAGCTCACAATCGAGCTAAAACAATAACGAATTGATGATTCTGAACAGTGTTTGGAGTTGTTCAACCAAAAAAACCCGAGTTTATGCGTCGATATGGCTTCATCATTTCACACCAGAATGAAAACGATCATCATTCACTGTATTTCCCCGATCTGCCCCCCAGCGATATTTTTCTGTTCTCAAACAGGAAAGAAATTCAGCGCTGATGAAAAGGCAATTGTAGAAACTGAGGCCTATTTTGAGGCTAAAGACAAATCGTACTATAAATATTGTATCGCAAATTCGTTGTACTGCCATATTGAATGATAAAATCAAATTTTATTATTTTTTTTCTGGTAGCCTATGAACTTCTCAGGCCAATTGTTATAAGTATTTACTGTAAGGCTCTAAGAGAACAGTTTTATCCGCGTTCTCATACAAAAATTTTATGTTGGCATATATAAATCGTTTCCTTCATCATGGAATAACATTGGTTTATTCTAAGCAGTAACAGATATAGAGACAAGTAGAATAAACATCATTGTTGATAGAGCGAAACGTCGTGATATATTTTTCAAGTAAAGTTTCTGGAGATCAAATCGTGAGATGTTGTTTATGAAATTTCTTGAAACTGAATGAAAATAATGTTTGCTGAAAATGGAAATTGAAAGTTGAACTGCATCCAAAATGTATTATAACAATTTAATAATGATTTGATTTAACATTTCGTGACAACACGGCTATTAGCGCCTTTTTTTCAAAACGGACCTGTCTTTCCCATTACAAATATTGATAAAGCGATAATATCACGATTCACTAGTATACTTGGGGATTTCATCATTTTAAAAATAACTAGCATCGTCAATGTATGTACTTATCATGAATACCTTTTGCTTAAATTCTAAGGAAACAAAACTAATTCAAATCGCTCATCATATGGATGAAGTGGATTACGAAGAAAACAAAATATTAGGCCCAAAAATGAATTCGATCCTTCAATATGGCCGTCTATACTATCTGCAGAGGAAAATAAATTATTACATTATTTCGATTATTCGTTTTATGAAATAATTTGTGATCATTTCTGGGAGAAATATAGTGTATTAACAACGAAAACTTAACAGAGCCGTTTTTGAATATAAAAAGTAAGATTTTTAAAAAAAGCTCGGACACTTTGATTTCTAATTGTAGTACGCACCCCCTCGGAAGGGTGCGTCCGACGACCCTTATTTATATAGGGAAAGTAGGTGGCGAACCTTTAATGAAGTTGGGAAACTGTCGGTCCCCATTTTTTAATTTCCATTCACATTTTCACATATTCGGATTCCATCATGATGTAACTTGACTCACCTGTTATATTTGATATCATTAGAAGTAGGTTTCTCTGATTGTTTCTGGTTTGTTTCCTTTTGCTTTTCACTTTTTTTACTTTTCTTCTTGCGTTGTTCCTGTGAAAAATTTAAAATTCATTTCAGTATGGCCATTCAAAGTTCAGTTATGTTCGCGACTAAATTATCTGATCTTTCAAGAAATAAATGACTCTGACTGAAAAGAATGACACAGCCCAGATTATGATTTCTCTTAAATTCCAATTCTGGAGATGTTCTGCAGATGCTTCCTGATAATAATGTTGAAGTTCAATAGTTTCAAAATGAATTAATATTTCCGTATCAATGTTTTTCAATAAAGAATGAAAATATCAAAACACGACTCATCAATAACATCAATAATAATAATAATAATAATAATAATCGTCTTTATTATTTTCAAAAACTATACAGGGCTTTTCATGATGAGCGTTAATTAGCCGTTTCTGGCAAACTATTCAAAGGATCAACCTGAAAATTTCACAGTATGCATAAGTCAATATGACCTACACGCCTAAAATATTTTAGACGAAGCGGCGTTGTCGCTTCTACTATAAAGTAGCGGCTTCTTTGATTT
>WOGN01000991.1:301-19459 GCA_015342105.1 Leptinotarsa texana | reverse complement strand
ATGTATACAAATATATCTGTTCTGTTTAAAATCTGTTTTTTCCATTAATCAGCTATCGCCCCTATACGAACAACTCTCAGGAGTTGAAAAAGTTGTGCGAGCTAAGGACTAACGAGGTCTTACCTTTTAACGTATGATTATCAAGATAGTTGTCTAAAAATCTTAATAGACTTGATCATAAGAGAAAAAAAATAATAAAATATTTTAAATAGTAAATTTCTTTGATATTCATTTCCACTAATTTACTGAGTACAGTGTTAACAGACTTGAACATAAGATACAAAAATTAATAAAATATTTTAAATAGTAAATTCGAAATATTCGAATCATTTACTTTGTTTCTTTGATATTCATTTTCACTAATTTACTGAGTACTTAGAACCTAGTATTTTTAATATTTCATTTTTTTAGGTTACAAATATATTTATATTACAGTACATAATGAAATTTGGAATAATCATGAAATACGGATCAATTCAGAGAACTAAGATTATAAAAAAAGGAAGGAAGAAAAAAAATCACCTCAAAGGTGCTGCTTCGTTCCCTCCTGTTCATAAAAGAGGACATGCCTTATCGCTCACAAGTGATTTAGGCGAAGTTGGGAATACGTGTCAATAGTTGTATACATGCCACGTGCCACTATATGGGTGTCTGCAATATGCTATGTGATGCCCGTTGTAAGTAGCCCCACTGTTCGCCTCTGAATCTTTCCATCGGAGATAATCTTTTCAAATTAATTACTAAAATACAGGGAAACTTATAGATTTATAAGGAGTTTGTACGTTTTCTTCTTTGCTGGCCCCTCGAACACATTGGTTTTTTATCTCTGACCAGAGTTTCCTCTCTTGTGAAGGAATCCAAGCAATCTGACAAACTCTATTGGCCAGTTCCTTGTGGTATGAGAAGAGACAAATCCCAGAAAGGATCGGAGGTTACTAATGAGTGTTCACAGTGTGTGCACTTCATAGTGGATTTTAATTGACCAATAAAATAGTCTACAATCTTAGAGTTTTTCATATTCAAATATCTCAGCCAGGACTCTTCTGTTTTTTTGCTGTGGCTCAATTTTTCGTCAATCTCCATTAAGATCAGTTCAGGTTTCTCAGTAATTCTATTGAGGTCCTCATGTAAACCTTCCAAAAGATATAAAGAATTCGTGGGCGTCTTGATGGGCAGAACCTATGAATCGAGGGGCAAATCTTTGAATCTGACTTTTGAAGTAAACTATGGCAGTTACTCTATCAGATGAATCTATTAACCATACTTCTTTAATAACGTTTGCGAACGCTTTGTTGATATTGTATTGATATCTTCCATGTATGTATCCTTTTTCAAGTATTCCAACAAACATCCCGTGTTTGATGATAAACATGGGATTACGCTGTTCACAAACAGATGTTTCCAAGATTTTTTAACCCATTGAACCCAATAGTTTTGACTGAAGAATGTATCATCGACCTATTGTTGTAACTGTTGATATGTTTGCCACTACTATGTTCTTCTGAGTAAACTTCCTTTTCTGTCAAAACTCGAACGTTTTGCTGGGAGTCTTCCACCACACTGCACAATTCCACTTCTTGCAATGTCTGTACATAATAGTTGCGTTACGTGAAAACATGAGAATTGGATATCGGCATCGGTGTAAGAGATTTATGACAGATAATGCTCGTTTGGGGATGATGATAGGATAGGATTGGCTGTATAATTATAGGTAGATGCCGATATATTTCAATCATGAGAAGCATCGATGTTTCGATTCCTAATGCATAAAAAATGAAATTATCTCCCGAATAATTGTATTTTCGTGTTTTGACAATTCCGCTGATAAAGCGGCTGCCCGCTGGATACAGAAGTCGAAGGAACGTGACAAGGAGCCAAAGTATCGACGCAGGTGAAATTCCAGACAATCGGAGTCATATCATCTGGTCTTTTACCATCATCACTGCAAGTGCCTGGGGGTTCTAAGATGAAAGGTTTATTTGCCGAACCGAAGGCACGTTTGATAACATTATTTACAGCTAGATTCCGGGAAGAGCGCCAGACGCTATATCTATAACTCAATCCATAATATTCTCGGGTGGCTACTTCCACTCCACATTTGTATTTGTGTTGAACAGAAATATTGGAACCTAGTCGAAGGCCTACAGTAACTCAAAAAGATTAATTGTCCAATAATGTACCAAGGAATGAAACTGGTAAGGCATTCAACCAAGCGCCTGCATGTTTTGATGACACTGCTTTTATACGTGCCTTATTTATTATATTTTATTATATATACATTTAGCCAAGTCTAACAAATTATTCAAGGCATTTTTTTTAAAAGAGGAGTAACTTTTTTTTTGGTTTTTGGTACTTTATATTAGTTCGTGAGATCCATAGTTGTTCGGCCTCCCTCAAATTGTTATCCGATGGAAAGGAGGGTGGTAAAATTGAATGTATCATATTGATCACACTATAACTTCAAGAGAGGAAGGTAGATAGTGAAAGATCAGTTATTGTATGAATGCCTAAACCTCCATAAGATACAGGAAAATTAACCTGATGCTATGCATTGCTCTCCAATTGATCATTCAATAAAAGTTGAAGAGTGTTACGAATTTCTTCATCAAACTTGATCAGATAAATTTGATGATGCCAGGTTGGAAAACACCTCATGATATGGAGGAGCTTTGAAATAGTCAAACAGTTTCTGAGAAGATGGAAAACTACATGTCTTGGAAAAGCATGAACACGAGAAGACAATTCTGAAATTATGTAATTTTTCCTCAAAAAATGTAATGAATGATTCTTCTGTGAGACGGGAACCAAGAAGAATTAAAATAGTTCTGTCAATAATTTTGATTCCAGGAGCAATGTCATTGAATTTTCTCAAAATATTCAAATCAGGTTCACTTAGAAAATGAAGTTCACATTTATGGAAGTTTAGTTCAAGCCCAATTTGCTTTCACTTTTTATTAACAGACGAAACGGCATTGAGAACTTTCTTATAGTCTTCTCCTAGAGAACCGCCATCTAAATACCAAGCATTGAACTCTGTTTTAAAATGTTTGATGATATTGTCTATAGACAGGCAAAAGAGAGCAGGTGCTGATGGATCGATCCCCTTGCTGCACTCCACGTTCTGATGATATTGTGTTTTCATCATATGTCAGTATAGAAGACTGGTAGTAGCATTGAAATACAAAAGGATATAACTCTGGAACACTATTTGGAACTGATTTCAAGATCCCGACTCAGCATATTGGAAGAATGCTTATAATCCAATTTAGGAAATACTTTTCCGTCCTTGGACTCGTGTTTATTAATATATCTTCGGGCAGCGTAAAATACGGCTTCACAGCCACTTGGAGATCCAAAACCATATTGAAATAGACGAAAAATATTTCCTATTTTTTCCTTCAGCTTACATGAAACCAGTTTTGCAACTAAACGACGAAACACATTGCCGACGGCAATCGGTCTAATTCCACCATCTTTCTTTTCCAAAGCACATAATGACGCACCAAATAAAATAGGACAAATTTTTTCGTTCACAGTACCTGAATAGCAAAACATTACAAAGGGCTGTTAGCGATGATAAAATCTTCGATGCAGCAAAACCAGCACTATAACTTATCAAGTCCTGCAGATGAGATTGCCTCAAAGAATCCAAACCTCCAGAAGAACTAGTACGAAAAGACATAATTGCTTAATTAGGATAGACTCCGGATTTTTAGATTTCTTGATAAATTTCATTTCAGCAGGTCCAGTGTTGTTTGATTCAAGTTTTTTATAATCACTTGCAGAGATATTTTGCGTTTACCATTATCATATGGAATTTTGAAGTTTTTGTAACCAAATTAGAGAAGTTTCTCCCAGGATTCGGTGGAATTGTATTTGATACATTCATCGATGGTATTCTAGAGGACAGAAGCAGAAAGAAATCTGGCAGCTTTCGATATCCTCTTAGAAATGATAGAATTACGTTTCAAAGCAGCCATACTCTTGTGGCAAGGTATGCGAGCATTTCCGTTCTTTGAGACATCGATGATTTTGGTAACAGGAATATTTGTATTATTTCTTGATTTTTGATGAATTTTTTCATTATGTATTTTCAAACCAAAATAATTCTTAAACGATTTGGAACAGGAATAACAAAAATATATTGACAGTTACATTGTAGATACTGAAAGTTCGATTTTCCAACATTCAAAAAATCTTCCACCATTCATGATATGTTTATCTCTGAGCAGGAAAAATTTCAAACCTTACATTTGCTTGTTATCTCTTAAACATTTTTTAATAAATATAGAGTGATATGAATTCAGTGAGCGCAACATTGGCAACTCTGTCACGATGCCATATCACACAATGCCGAAAACAAAAAACCAACTGAGTAACGATTTTCTCTTTTATTTCGACTAAATATTATATGATTTTCATTTTGTGGAGTTCGAATTGAAAGTCAAAACTGAAACTACTGGAGATTATCATTAAGTCCTCTTGGTTGCTATTTGTTCTCTAAAAATCAATGCTGCGCGCCAGAACGCCAAACCTCCGAGTTAGTAAAATGCCGAATCGTTCTATGATGAAAAGCAATTTTTGGTAGACACAATTTTTATTTCCGGTAGGAAGAACTACCTTCTCATAACTATTAAGAGACATATCAGTTTCTGGCGGCCATATTTGATGATATGACTCATTTAAAAGTAGGATTGAACTGAATAAAAACAGCCCCAAATATTTATGGAAATTTACAAGAAACTTAGGCAATACAAATAAAAACACAACAATTAAGGGTATCGAAAAAAGCTTAGGTGCAATGATTACGAACCCTTCTGAGATATATGAAGTATTTGTGGAATATTTCACGTGTATTGGAGAAAAACTTGACACTCATATCAAAAGGCTAAATGTGAATCATAATCATAAATCAGTCCAGAATTCGATAGTTATATCTGAGGTCACGAATGAAGAAATAAATAAGGCAATTTATAGACACAAACTGAATAAATCTCCTGGACATGACAACATAACGGTCGAAACATGGAGAAAGATAGCAAAACATATTGTGTCACCATTGATTCATATCATCAATAAATTGAAAATTGAAAGTATATCGCCAATATACAAAGCAGCTGATGAAACACAACCTGAGAATTACAGGCCCCTCTCACTCATATCAAATACGGCTAAAATATTTGAAAAGATCCTAAAAAATAGAATATCCCTATATTTAGATAAATATAAAATAATTTCCGATCGTCAGTTTGGATTTAGGAACGCCAAGTCATGGCAAGTTGCAATAGCTCACCTAACAGAAAAAAATTACAAGGCGATAGATCAAAAAATACCAGCTTTGTGCATCTTCGTTCGCCATGTTGACCTGATCGAAAAAATGGAAGGAATAGGCTTTCGTGGGGGATGTCTTTCGTTGACAACCAGTTATCTGAATAACAGAAAACAAAAACAATGTGTTAAAATTGATGATTCAATTAGTTCATTTAGATATATTAAGTATGGAGTGCCGCAAGGGACTATACTGGACCCAATACTATTCACTGTATATATGAATGACATCTTTTACCTACCTATCAGTTGCGGACGATGCAGCAATATTTTTTGAAGCTGAATCGTGGAACTCATTGAAAAATAAAACAGAAATAAATTTTAAATGCATTGTGAACTTCTTCAGAAGTTATCTACTCACCATTAATACAAATAAGACCAGCTACTCTTCTCACTTGCCTAAATATGATATGATCAACTTTGATATCCCCCATGGAAAATTTGAAATAAAGATGCAAACCAGTATTAAGTACCTGGGAATACATATTGATTGTCATCTCAAATGAGATGTACATGTTCAAAAACTGCTCTCGAAAATACGAGGCCTCACAAGAAAATTCAAAATCTGCTCGAATTTCTGTTCATTAAACCACTTATTTTACACTTTTACAATCTCAGCTCAGTTATGGTATAATTGCTATATAAGTCAAAAGTTGAAAAATGGATAAGCAGTCAAAGTCGCAATGATATTCACCAAATCATCGACCTCAAAAAAAATTAGGGCATTTTGCTTGTGTATGAGGCAGTGTTTGTATGTGTGTATATATGTGTATATGTGTATTTGTGTATGTATGAATGTATGAGAGTAATCTCACTTCCTATTTACCTAGGTATACTTTAATTCAACTAATATTACTGGAGTTTTTTTTTCTATTTTTTTCCCAACACCAAATCGTTATTTTTACACCTCGACACGTGTTTCGATCACCAAGTGATCATCTTTAAAGAGAAAGATTAAAACTAGAAACCATACGGGTATACCAACCTAAATGAATTTTACAATTTTCCCTCATCTATTATTTCCAATATATGTTTATATAAAACAATTTTCAGCTAGATAAATATTAATTTCACAATATTGCATATCTAAATTTATTTTTGCAATGTGTCCTTATGTAGTAATCAGTAAACCCAACAACATTATTTTATTTTATTTTAACAAGCTATATATTATGCTCTTTGGTATAGGTCCGTCACCGTTATTCATAATATTATTGTGTTTACTTATTTCTATACTCTCGTAGGCATCTAGTTGTCTGTTGTTGTTAACTTGTCCAACTAATCTTACTGAACTGAAGTCTATGTAATGGTTTTGTTGCAAAATATAATGGGCGACTGCTGATTTTTCAGGTCTTCCAAATTTTAAGTGTGCTATGTGTTCCTTATACCTTACTTTATTAGATATTTTTGTCTGTCCATAATATCTTGCATAGCAGTCCTTACATTCAATTTCGTAAATTCCGAGTTCTCGACTTTGTCTTTTGGTCTTCCCAAAAGGCTCTGTAGTGTATTACTTGTTTTAAAAACCACCTTCATACCTAATTCCTTGAAAATATTTCCAAACTAGCTTATATGCCAAAACGTTATTTTCCTTTGACTCAAAATATCAGAGAATTACACTCATTGGATACATAAATGAATAAACTTTTACCGTCTATTTAAATATATGTATATGTGTGTTTATATGTATATACCTACCCATATTTATTTTTTGACCTGCGATTATTACATATGCCACTAGGAGTTATAGCCAGTACTAAAGTCATGCGCGGATATATTTCCTTATGGCTGGTCTTGTGTTTGATCCTTCACATATGATTTCTGTTAGAATCAGTACTAGCTCAATGTTGTTGTTGAGTAAACATATTATCATTATTATTCACTGCTCTTCCAGGTGCTTTGACTTATCCTCCATGACTTTTTGCTGTGAAATCATATGAAAAATGAAATGAAAGGAACACTTCACAAAATACATTACCAAAAAATCGAAAACTATCGATAGTATCGAGACGAAATTAAGCTTTTCTTCAAAAATTGATTCTAATAATATCGTTGAAGTTTATATTCCATTTCAACTTCATAACGCATAAAACTGGAACCTGTGGGGCAGAATGAATCCAAAATCGAGCACTTTTTCCAATCACCAGAAATGCAATACTTTTTAGATGCGCCTTTCACTAACCAAATTGAATTATTTCGAAGAAGAATAAAACTGTTTTCTTCATCTCCTAAAGACGCCAACTTGCTTGATGGAACGCACGTCGAGAATAGTATTGCACTTCTGATTACTGGGAAAGGTGTTTTCCTTGACGCCTCTTTACTATCACCCAATAAAAGAAATAAATATTTGATAGTCAATTTCTACTTGATGAAATATCATAAAGCGATAGGTTACCTTGTCCCGATTTCTCTTCATTTTAAAATTTTTTTAGTTACTTTCGTTTTTTAACATATTTCACTACAGCGAATTTTAGAGATACGTACGTACGATACGTATCATCTAGCAGCTCAGACTGTTTTGACATAAAAAATATTAAAATTCAAAGGGCAAGTGGTAAACTAGTTGGGGTTAAGACAAAACAAAAGCAGAAATTGAATTTGTTGACATGAAAAGGAATATTTTATTCAAAATAGATCAGCTCATAGTTACGTTACACGCAATATTAGCGCAAATGTAGATTGTTTCATTTATTTTCCGATACCCCGTATCACTAATTATAAATTATAAAACAAGCACTATAATACAAGCACAAGTATGTCTGGTTGTGTTTCAGTTTTTGGGATATTCCAACAATAAAAATCAATAAGCGAATAAGTTGGTATCTAAGGAGCTTATTCAATGTCTTACCTAAAATCCAGTACCTTGTCCAATTTTCATACTATTTTGCAATATTTTTTAGCGATATATCTAATACATTTTCGTTATCAAGAAGTGAAATGAGTACGTTTTCAAAAACACTAAACAGTTTTACAGAAACGCAACACGTGTTTCGTCATACAATGGCTCCTTCGGGCGTATCTTTACTAACTACACTCAGTGAGAATCTCACAATAAAGTGTTTTTTGAATACGTTATGCTTTTTCATCAAGTATCGGCCAATTCGAACAAATGTGATTTGAGTACGTTTTAGTTTGCATCAGCTTCAGAATCATATTCTGATTGATATCATTCCGACACATTTTCACTTTTTTCTCAGAAATGTTCTCCAATAAAGACATCAGTCTCTTAAAAAAATTAAATGCAATTTTCAACTAGAAATATTTGAAAACTTCATTAACATTTAATGCTTATTAAGTTTCGTAATGAGTATTAAGTATTGACGCTCGCTTATTAGACCTATTAGATGTTGCTCATATGTATGTGATTTCATTCTCATACTTGACGATAATGGATTCTTTGTAAAAAAAACTATTGACTAATTGGAGGCTTCGATAGCTTTGATTGATTGAAGACCAATCAACTTCACTAATGAAGAATATCCATGAAACTTTGAGAATTTGTCCCATGAAATCCTGTTAATCGCCATTTTATTCATACATGTCCGAATTACGCCAAAGCGAGTTGGCGTATGTAGATGTGGTAAATGGTGTTTAGGATTTATTCTACGCCAGTTATTCTAGTTCAACGTTTTGTTAGAAAGTACCCGTCTTTACTACTTGTGCATCATCAGTAATAAAAGCCAGTAGCATGTTTCATACAAAAATTTAATTCATACTTTTCCTACTCATGATATATTTGATAAGTATTGCGCGAAAAGCATTACACTAGCAGTACACTGAGTTCAAGAAGGCAAAACAATTGATTGAGAAAAAAAATTCTCTTTGCCCATTGAATTTAAATAACAGATGATGTGGTGCTGCAGGTTTTTCCGGATTGCCCTGCAGCTGAAAGAGCAAATGCGCCACTGGAATCAATAAAGTCGCCCCGGAGGGCTAATTAATTTTTATTGTTGTTTTCATTTTTATCGTTGTTTTAATACACTGGACTATGCCCTAGCAATCCTAATGTGATTAAGAGATTTTCCACCCCTTGTCAATTATATGTAACAATATTTATAACTCAACGATTGTCAAAACACTTTGTAAATTGTCACAAAATTTGGATATCTTTCGACATCTTTCATGCACTGCACGTCCATGAACTATTTCGAGAGTTCGAATATTCCTCGTGTACAATTTATATCTAATTTGATGTATGTAAATGAGTTGTTTACTGGCCAATGAATTAATGATAATGGCTTCGAAATGCCGCCAAATTTACCAGTTCATACTAATATAATGTTGGTTACAATGTAAGTATCATCGAGACTATGGTACGTCGCTTATTTGCATCGAACTTTTACTGCTGAATATAGAGAGTTCGAAGCTTATTATACATGTGTTTACAAGCGACTATATCGTTTATCTCTGGCATTTCTCCTGCTGTGGAGACGAATTCACTTTATAACTGTATTTACATTGAGAGCATTATTTCTAGAATATTTCTTTTGTACCTTAAGAAGTTCTGAGAAAGTGAATACCATATATTCTAAGTATAGGGCGCGATCTAATGATTCACATTTCATTTTATTTATTTTATTCACAATTTCAAAATTTAAATTTAATCTAGGAAAACAGCTTGGAATACTATGGTCTGAATTTTTATATTTTCAGTATCTGAAGGTAGTCGGTTGAACAGTTTTGAGCCATATAAATTGAATAGTCTTTAGGTAGGAGTGGTTCTACAATATAGTATAGAAATAGCTGCTCTATCGTACGACGAGTATTACGTTCATGTCTAATGGGTAAATATATTTGTGAATCTTATCAAAACAATAAAATGATATGCATATGTTTATTTGAAATCATATATATTGCATATGTTTATTTGAAATCATAGATATTTTTGTCAAATGTTTTAAAAGTTCCATACAACAAAACAATGTCATAAATCGACTAGACAAAATCATCATATTCAAAGTGTTCTTCAGCGGATGAAATTTGTAGATATATTCGTTTCATGGAATATATCAAAATGAGCAGTCTCATCACATATATTTTCAGAAAATTTTAATTTGCAAACATTAGCGGTTAGAAACAAAGAAACTGTTCAAATTTGCATTTCACCCAACGAAATATTACTGTATTGTTATTGAAATTCCATTTACAAAAGCACTCTGTAGATGACAAGGAGATTGGTAGCATTCTGAGCGCTAGCCAAGATTAGCCACAATAACTGGCTTGAGTGAGCATCTGATAAAATAACTGTTCAAATCAGGTGATTTATCAAAAGGAAAAAGAAAAATCATTTTCTTTAGTTCAGAAAGAAAAATAAGTTCTAGTTGGCGAGCCAACATACGTATTTCATTCAGGATGTGATAGACCAACAAATCTTGTACCTCATGGCGAAAAGTTGTTGAACTGGAATGTATTGAGGGGTGTTGCTAATCTCCAAATAGAAGTGTTTTTTATTTATTTCGTGAGAATCTCAGATATTGTAGATCTATCGACGACTGTTTGAGTGGAATCCTTCTGGAAGAACATGTTCATAATGTTGAATATTAAAAAAATCAGTTTTTAGAATACTCTCAGCAAGTTTCAAACATCTTCATATATCTTTCTCAGTCATTATGATTTCAAACTTGTAGCCAGCGAATTTTCTTCAGAAATGTGATATACTTTTTAAGTGAAATTTTCGATTGACGGTGGTGTTAAGAATCCGATTTTCATTACAAACTTGGAAATATTTTGGATGGTTGTAAATAATAAAATTACTTCAAATCTGATGTCTCCACAAATGAACTCAGCCGCATACAAACATCGCTTTTTTCATATTTCATGCACTCTTCATTGTTCTGTGACGGTGCATTGTTTCAGTCATCTACTCACATTCACGCATTTTGTGCGAAATAAGCAAATGCAGGAGAAATGAATACACGCTGAGATTTCAAGTATTTCATTCTCTATAATTCTCGAGAGCAGTCTCTAGTCTGCTATTATATAGGCCCAGATTGTGCATTAGGGTTAAACACGATTCAAGACAAAAGAACTTGCGTCGTATTGTCTTTTGAATTTGGATGCGAGATGCGAGCTTTTGATATGACCATGACATGAATGAGTTATTTTTTATATACGTCTGCTCCTTGTATTTCATCAGTTCGGTTTTCCATTGTCTAATATAATATCAATTGATTCGACAACCCTGAAAAAAATTAAAAGATTAACAGAAAATAACAATTTTATGAAACAAACTGAAATTTCAAAGAAATAACATACAAGCAACAACCAAACAAATATAAATTGAAATATTAATAAAAGCTGAGAATTAAAAAATTAAAAATATTGTTAACAATAAGTGAAAAAATAAAAACTAAAAAATTTCAAACCAAGTTATGTCACGACGTTTCGATTGTTAGTATCCACAATTGTCTTCGGGTGAACTGAGTCATCACCTGAGTTATACAGTGTCACCATTAAAGAGCGCACCATATGGGAAACTTGTTTTTCGAAAAGTTTCAATGAAATTCAACTTCGGCACTTGTTTGTGCTTTGAATTTAACTTAAAATGATGCAGCCAACTGTGACCCACTGACGATCAGTGTTTGTCAAATTCAACTTTTTTTTTTAAAAAATTGAAAAAGTGCATTTTTAGATCGAATTCAACAAAAAGTTTTTTGAAAAAGTTGTGTCTACGGCAATTTTACATCCATATGCCAAATTTTATGCAACTAGGATGAAGTTAACGTTTTGATTATTTTTGAGAGATATCCCCTTTATTTTGAAAAACAAGTTCGGTTAATTGTCATCAATTCATGTGTACATAACAAACTCATCATGGAGTTTAACTCTTTTCTGATACATTTTTACTCATACGGACATTTTTAGAGAGAAATTAAAAATTTGCTATAAAAATTTAAACATGACTGGTGCAAACCTTTCGAAAAACAGAGGAAACTAAAAAAAATGCAAATACATTCCATAGAACTATTATTATCATTATAAATTTTAAACAACAATAATATTATAGAAAATACAATAAATTACTTATTGATCTAAATGAGGTTGTCAAACACTTATAGCCTGCATTTCAGTATGTCGTCCTCCACGTTCAATACAAATTATGGTCCTTCTACTGACATCTGTAACTGCATTTTTAATAAATCGAGGATTTATATTTGCACAGCACTCGCGAATGGTATTTTCCAGATGTTGTATGTCAGTAAATGGTCTACTTCAGTACACTCTTTGTTTCAGGTTACCCCACAAGGAAAAGTCAAAAGGCATCAAGTCGGGTGATCTATGTGGTCAATAATGTTCCCAGTTACGTCCAATAACTTTGCCTCTGAATATTTGATGGTCACAACTTTTTCATGTAACTTTTTGTTAAATTCGAATTCGAAATGTACTTTTTCATTTTTTTACAAAAAAAAGTTGAATTTCACAAACACTGAACGACAGTGGGTCGCAGTTGGACGCATCATTTTAAGTTAAATTCAAAGCACAAACCAGTGCCGGAGTTAAACTTCACTGAAACTTTTCGAAAAAAAAAATTCCCATATGGTGCGCACTTTACTGCTATAGTCTCTCTCATTTCTGAACAGATTATAACCTTATTACTGCAATCAATTCGACCGCTGAAATATAAGTGAAATAATTTTCTTTGTGATGTCGTCTACTGCCTCATTCAACAAATCAACTTCTTTCATATCAATACAATCCGTCTAAAAACTGCTCTTCAGTGTCGATTTTACTGACGGGCATAACACGGGGGTTCCTATATGCCCTGTAAATAATTAAGGGAGTACATTTTTGAATATTTCTTTTTTTTTCGAAGACAGTACACAAGCACTGCAAGATAGAAAATGAATGTTTCTCTATGTCTCAGTCGATTTTTTGAAGTGACAACTTCTTATGGGAGGGTAAACTGCTTCGTTATCTGACGCGTAACAGCGCCAATTCGTCTGGCTTCCCTCTCTCTCACGCATACGTCGGCGGAATGCAGGCTCCTCTTCTCTGGTCGGACAGACGCTCAGTGTTTAGTGTGCGTTAGACATGTAATTTTGACAGTATTATACAAATATAACCAGCAAGTATGTAATATTCTTTTATTATGGGAAACGTGGCTCAAAAACAATGATACTAATTTTGTATGTGTACATTATTAGTATCATTATTCAATCCTACAAAACTAACAATTGGCTTATCGTAGCTATAATATGTATTAAAAAAATCTGTTTAAAATCTGTTTTTCCGTTAATCAGCTGTCGCCCCCATACGAACGACAACTCTCAGAAGTTGAGAAACTAAGGACTAACGAGGTCCTACCTTTCAACGTGTGATTCCTAACACGGTAAACGGTACATACACAAAATAACCAATAATAGATTTTGTCAATAACTAACCTTTCCTTACGTTACATTAATATACATAAAATTTAATAAATAAACAAAGCTTTTCTCAAGTTGAAAAATTTCAATATAACAAAGGTTAACTCACATGTTTTTTTTTATTAAAGTAATTCATTGAAGTTTTTTGGTAGAATTCAAAACATTCTGATTGTACTTGACCTGGGGTATGCTGTTTTATTTCAATATACTGCTCAAGATCCCTGCACTTATAAAACACTTATTTACGTACGTTCTCAAAGTAAGGGTATGATCTACCTTCTTCCAGGAAAATAGCGCCGCATAATCCACTGCGCTTTACGGTAATGAGACGTTTCGTGGCATCACAATTACTACAATAAAACTGGTCGTTAAACAGTCAGACATCCACGTTCCGACGAAATTATTTTAATGATCTCTCTGCGGTATAGCCTGAAATTATTTTGCGAGTTATTTTATATTTAATTTACGTATATCTCATGGAATGTCGACAATTATTGATAAATTTTCAAGTCTTTTAAATAATCGAAGGTTATACATAAAACTCTGCAAGAGTCTTGATAGTTTCATGATTTTTTCATTCTGTTTTTTATGTGAAACATCTATATCTGTACGTAAAACTGATTGCTGGTGTACCGCGCATGCCGTGGCGACGGGTCGCCATGCGATTCTCTTTCCACTGATTCTGCGTTACGCTATCTCTCGCCACACTGGGCTTCGATACCTATAGTATATATATAGTGTTTACTATAGAATAAATAACCTGTAGCTTACTTAATCAATAATTTTAAAAAATATATAAATATAAAAGTCTGACAGTGATATTTTTGAAAGTGAAAGTGAACAGCATCCTGCAATGAAAACAAAATCACACTAATACACAGTATCAAATCATGAGTAAGTTGATTATATTTGTATATTTCATAATTAGAATGTGCAATTATCTGTGCATCGAACCTGCGTCTGTGGCAAGGGTCAGTAAATCTACTCTCTCGGTAAATCACAATTTACATATAGCATATAATATTATAATTTTATATTCAATTGTAGGGCAATATTCAGAGTGAATATAATACCAATCCAAAATCCATCCTAGTTATTACAATATTTGTTCAAGATTATTGCAATTGCGTCGCTTCGGGAAATGTCTCCAACCAGTTCTGGTGAAATTGTGTTGTTGATTACGATGTTAATTACTATATGACATTCTATATTCTATAAAGCCTACCCTAACGAGGGTCAGAAGGGAATAGGGATGTAAGACGATATTTCAGATGGAGTTATCAAACTTAACAAGCTTTGTCTTGGTAACGGTATTATTAACGATCAGAAATGATTTTAGATTGTATTAAGTTCGGGTTACTACTCATGTCATATCTCTTTGAAGGTAATTAATGTATTAGTTTATAAATAATTCATATCGTGTGTATTAACTCAATTGCAAAACTGAATTGATATTAGTCTTTTCAGTTATTTACCTAAATATCTTCTTTTATCGTTGAGAAATATAAACATTTACGTACCGAATCAACTACTTGAATTGAAAGGGTTATATTTTTAGGAGTGATTGATTTTTGGGGCAAGATGGAGTAGTAGAAAGCCAAAAACTTGCTTTCCCAAAAATTGTCAACTACCTTCAAACAGACAATTCATATACTGTTTTGCCAATTGTAATCGAAGAAAGTTCAATTCAAATTGATGGATTTGTACCAGAAAAAACTTTCGCCACACCTTTGTGATGATACTCGTAATTGCCGAAGCCTAAATTATGGAGCCAGAATCGAGTTCGGATCTCTACCCAATAAAAATGTTTTTCAATACATATTTGTTTGGGATTCTGTTATGGTTTCCATAGTTTATTGTTGTATACTTTTATCGATGGGTAGGAAGGTAGGAAAACAGTATCCAAAGTATTTGAATTTCACGTAAATTTGATGAGAAATCACCGGATTTTTATATATTTTACAAGGTGAAAACGAAATAATTGTACGCCATTGTATTGTATTATGCATTTAGAAGGTGGAAATTTGATATTCGAAATCTGTTGAAAAAGTCTGTTGGGAAATATTTTTTGTTGACCAGCTGTCGCTACCCTACGAACGGAAACCCTCAAAAGTCGAAACTTGAGCGAATTGAGGATTAACGAGATCAAGAATTTCAAATAGAACTGACAGGAAATATGTATATTTTTGGCATTTGGTGAAATATAACATTATTTTTTCAAAAGTAAAACACAAATGGCCATTTCTATTCAAAATGGAGTCGTAGAAACTATTTTTTACATTCAATATGGCGGCACTATGACTTCCACAATAGAAGTTTTGCCGAACAACTCCATGTAGGGAGACACAAAAGACGAAGTTCGTTCAATTTCTGAAAAAAAAAATTCAATTTCTTTTTGAATTCCAATTTTCACTACATTCGTCATGAAAATCAGAATAGAGAGTTTTATTTCTTTCAATTTTATCATCGAAGTGGAAGATGATATAAGGTTCATTTTTCTTTGTGAATAAACACGTTTTTTTTTTAATTCAAGTAGGGAGCTTTGACATTTTAAATTATTCACTGGTTCAGCATAACGAGTACTTCTATTTATATTTGGGGAATAGCAAATAATAAACAGTTTTTAAATAATTTGGCTTTATTGTTTCCCGAAATATCCCCGGTGATCAATACACTTTTGCATTCGATTAAACCATTTGTCAAAGCAGTTTTTCCATTCCTCTCGAGAAACCTTCAAATCGGCGCTCATATATCGTTGACCACGCAGTTCACCTTTGATATTCGGGGACAAAAAGAAGTCATTGGGTGCCAAATCATGACTGTACGGAGGATGAGTCAACAATTCGATGTTTGACGAGATGTGTGAGAGCATGCACGCATTGTCATGATGGAGAATGATTCGCCTTCTGCGGTTAGCTTTACACGACAAATGGTCGCGTACCACTCAGAATTGAGTGAGTTGCTCAAGCGGAACAGTGGCCACATGACCCATTTGCTTCGTTGTGCTTTTTTCACCAACAACTTTCAGTTGGATATAGCTCATTTTGAAATACTCCGCGGTCAATTGCTGTTTTGTTTCCGGCTTATACGCATGATATTCGTCACCGGTTACGATTTTCCTTATACAACTTGACACGAGCCTTTTTCATGGGGTATCCAACGAGAACATTTTTTACAACTGAGTCTTCATGCAAAATCGGATGTATTGAAGTTGAACTAGTGTGCAAGGATGCCTCTATCTCACAATACGTCACACGACGATCTTGCATTATCGGTTCATGCATTGCATCGAATTTTTATGGCACAACAACCGATTTTGGACGACCTTGACGGAAATCGTTGGCGAGCGAACTACGACTATGATTGAATTCACTATAACAGCAATATAATGTGGTTTTTGATGATGCTTTATTGCCATAGAAAAAACTGAGTTCATTAAATCATTCTTGTTGAGATGATTCACGTCGAAATTTGTGAAAAATACAACTTTTTTTCAATTTTAGAGATAAATGAAGTGAGAAAAAATGTATTAAAAAAAAGAAAAAGTACGTGGATTAGCGGAAAATTTCGATTTTTGAATTGTGAGGAGGTTCAAAGGAGGTGGCATATTATCAGTTGAATTTGAACATCCACATTCATGAAGGTCGAGTGTAAGTATTTCAGACCGTCTGAAGAAATGGATATGGGGTAGGTGTACAGATACAACTTTCAATGACAATTTTTTTTTCACCACATTTATACTTCCAGACGGCCTGGACTCCTCGAATGTGAATCTACCTCAACCTTGTAGATAAAACAATTCAATTTTCAATATGGTGCTTTCATTTTCAACCGATTTCCACCCCCTCAACGGCCAGATATAAATTCATATCCTTGTCCTGGAATACAACATCTCAATCACGAAGGTTACAAATTCTACTTTCAGTGATACGACTTCTCTTCAATTGTTCTTCCCGTTTCTACAACAACACACAACTTAGGAAACTCGAACTTGTTTTATTGAGCTTTTCAATAAAAATTATATCCAAAAAATGGTAGGTGTATGAAGTATACATGACTATGACCATATCTAGATCGATCATATGATTCCTTTCCTACAATAAAAACATCTATTTATTCAAAATCCTCAATTTTACGACATAAAAATTAACATAACACTCAAGTGTTAATGGATCCCAACGTTCTATTTGCCGTTAAATTACCTAAGCGATTGTTATGGGTCCAGGTCGGTCGTAAATTTCCTTTAGCTTTTAAAAGATTAGTTACAGATACCCCTTTTATGCACATACGTAGGTTGAGTTCGATTCGTTCCGGTTCCAGAACGTATGTTTTTGGATTAGCGCGTGCAACTGGGTCCAAGAAACAAAAAAACAAATGAAACATATTTGTGGGCATATCATCGAGTATCAATGACTGGTGTAGACATCATATGCTTGCTTTTCTTTGCTTTACAGAAATATGGAAGGAATTATAATAGTTATCATTCGTTTTCTATTTCTATAATTGCAATGGATTTGTCAAAGTCATTTCCGCCCCCTCTCGAGAAAAAATTCAATGTTATATGGTAGATAACCGATTTGATCTGCTTTGATTGATTGTAGATCTCGTCTACTGGAAATGTTACGAATATTTTAATGTTTTACTAAGTTTCCTCTCTCGCCTTTTCATTTTATCGTAACAGTTGTGACTTTTTAATCACGTTGTTATTCATTGTGGTCCTGTTTTTTCAGTTGTCATAGAATTGTAATGAAAATATGTAAATTTTTAGGAACATCTAGATTTTTACAGAGTTTAAGGCTATCAATTTTTCTGTAACTGGCCGCTAGATGGCGCTGTAGAACAATTTTTTGAAAGCATAACGCTGCGCACGCCTAAGTTCGTTCAAAACACTGTCGAAACATTGGAACAGCAGCGATACAGTAACATAGTAGAGTCTATCCATTCCCAACTGGAACGCCAATAAAAATATGAGTACAGTCATAAACATTTCTTCCCTGTGGCCCCTAGTCGCCCAGATAGTTAGTAAACGTGCTATCAAATGTAGTTGAGGAATAGAGGCTCGGCTAGCTTGATTAGCTGCATACTAATTTTTTGTCCGTTTCACAATATTTCTTTATCAGAGCCTTGTGTTCGTGGGATTAGGTGAGGTCGTGAGTGGTTTTGCAAACCCATTTTCAAAACCTTTTTCTAGAGATCAATTACCCTAACACCAAACTGATATTTTTGCACGCTACGCGCGTTTCGCTAACAAGGTTAGCATCTTCAGGAGAAGCAAATTGATACTATGAATCTGAAGACAAGGGTTAGCTGTTTATATACCTAAAGTTTTTTGGTCCGATGTGGACTTTGTTTGTTAAATGATGATTATCCTATTTGATTTTTTGGTAATTAACTAGTGGAACCATTACCTGCAAATTAATCTGTCAACAATAGGTTAAAAAGCGGACATTTGAAAATAAGGACT
>WOGN01000990.1:0-21030 GCA_015342105.1 Leptinotarsa texana | reverse complement strand
GGGATCTGTTCAAAAAAAAACAATTTTTGAGTATTTTTCGTGATGTGCAGAAATTATCTATTGAATTTCTCATCAGATGAGCAACATTATTTGATTTTTATGATATTGTAAATAAAGTTGCCTCTGACAACTGAACATGTTGAAAATCAGACATATTTTTCTTCGTGTGAATTCATTTCCAACGGGCTTTCGATTAATCCCTTGCAGTTTGAGTTCACTGGAGAATTAGGGTTGACCCAAGAGATGGAAGTGTCAGCTTTTCACTGCTGAAAGCGTTAGAAGGAAAGTGCTAACTGTCTATTTGTCTAGTATACTAACTATTTGTCTTGTTATACGTGATTAGAAGAGGAAAGCTTGAGCCGTTCATAAATATGTCGTTCGTACCTCTCTGGGAATTCGAGAATTGATGAGGGGCTCACGACGTGAAGATGTTCGAAACTGTTTACGTGTCAAGCAGGAATTGTGCCTCTCAGTTTTGGGGCTGGTGTCTTACCGCTGCTGGCGTTTGAATGAGAGTGAAATATGAGATCATTAATTTTGGAAATCTACAACGGCTTTGAATTTTGATTGATACGGAAATCACATAATTTTATACTTGTTCAGTATTTACATTCTACTTTTCATTTTCATTCTATGATATGATTGAAAAGGTGATGTGCAAAAATTTTGGATACTTTCGATTGAATATTGCTATCGTATTGATATCAGAAATAGTCACCTAAACACAAAGAGATCGATTCGCAGAGACTATTTTTTTTGCTTCATTGGATGAATATCGAGAAAAAAATGGGAGAATCAGATCTCAGTACAATTTCACCTGAGAAAAGAGTTTGATGCTAATAAGTCTGGTGATTTTTCACATTCGAATGGTCAAATTATGGTCAAGGTTCATTTATTGTGCCATGGGGCTTGAGGGATAATTGCTAATGAAAAACCAATCGAAATATGAGTTCACCTTAAATTTTGAAATGCTGAACGGATTGAACTGTCAATTTTTCTCAAGCTGATGATATATTCCTATATAGGATGAAGAAAATAACTTTTGTCTGATTTCTACAGAGTTTTATTTGTCACGATCGGTTTCGGTTTGTTGAACAATACTCAAGTGAACTGATACATTTTGTCACAAGTCCTCAAATATACAATGATACAGTTAGGTAACAATAATATGTACCTGAAATAACAAATATTACTGGAATTATCAAAAACAATAACTGTTAATTTTCTATGATATATCAAGATTACCAGTTATTGATCCCCAGAAACCTGCTTGTGAATTGAATCACCATCCAAGCAACAGTAACCCTCCATTATTAAACATAATCTAGGATATATGTTCTTCCAACACCTTCATCTTCTTTTTTTGTACTTTCAATTACCCACTCTGAAGTTGAGGATACCATGAAATCGTTGAATAATTCTTCATGCGTTGACGTTCACGACTCAAATGGTAGAATCATTAGAGAAACTGCAGATATAATTCTGATACCGTTAACCGGGCTTATTAATCTTATAATTATCAAAGGAATTTTTCCAGATATTTTCAAAGTTTCGAAGGTTATTCCCTTATACAAAAAAAGAGATTCTTCACTGATTGAAAACTATCGTCCGATATCCATCATTTGCATTTTTTTCAAGATCATTGAAAAATTCTAAAACAAAGATTGGCAAATTATTTTGAAACTCACAGATATTTCAGTGATTCGTAGTTTGGTTTTGGAGCTGGTAGCTCAACTAGTGCAGCGCTAATAGTTGTGGCATAGTTGAGAGCCTTGTACAACGGAATCATATGGCTATCACGACCTTTCGAAAGCCTTCGACTATGTCCATCATGACATCCTATCGAAAAAAATATATTTTTATAAGAGGAGTTGCATTTTCAATTTTCGAATCCGACTTGAAAAATCTATTTCAGGCAGTTCGTTTCAATAATAGTACATCGGATTTTGAGGAAATAATTATGGATTCGTCATGGGGCCACTTTTATTTATTACTCATGTTAATGAGCTGAACAACTTCATAACTCCCTTCAAATGTGTTCTTTTTGCCGACGATACGTCATTTATATGTTCAAGTCCAGATAATCACGTTTTATTAGATCGATATAAAGAAATCGGAGAAAAGATTGGACCAATGTTTAGAGCCCACGATCTGAAACTAAATGATGACAAGTCTCAGAGGCTACTCGTAACGACCCGTCAGTGTGATCAACAAGACCAGATTGTGAAGCTACTTGGTGTTACTTTAGACTCATATAGATCAATTGAAACATAAACTATCGAACATATTATTGTTTCTGTGACCGTTCAGGCATATTTCAAACTACGAAACTTTAGAACTTTATTTATCAAACTCAGAATCATGACTCTTTCGTCCCTATACATGTACAATTCACTCTTTGAAATACACAAAACATCGTCCAACCTCACTACACATGCTGACGTTCACCATAATAACACTAGAAGCTCTGACAATATTAAACTTCGTAGATATAAGCTTTCTATTTCACAAAAAAATTCTTTAGATTTTAGTCTCTACAATGCACTGCCTCATCAAATCAAAACAATGAGTGTGGATAAGTTTAAATGAACCATCAAATCGTATTTGCTAAGAAACAGTTTTTACTCAATCAATGAGTACTTGGAAGATATTCAAGGTGTGACCTTTAGCCTCTGAGAATATACTTACCGTTTACAGTCAAATAAACTATCTATCTATCTATCTACCTATCAGTCTATTTCGATATTTGAGACTTGTAGATAAGGCAATATGTGAAATTAATTTTATGTAGCTTATATTTCAATTATTAGATTTACCTGTTTATTACATAAGGACACATTGTAAAATTAAATTAAGACGATTAGGTATGGCAAATTGTAAAATTAATTTGAGACACTCAAGATACAGATACCTAGAACAGGTATCTATGGTATAAATAAGGATAGCTTTGTAAGTATGATTACTTTGATCTTCATCACCAAAGGTTCCAAAATATTGTTAATGAGCGCACTGTACATTAACGACATTGTTTTCCGAAATTTCGGTCTGAAGATTTTAGCCTCGAAGTTGAGTCAAGAAGTGGTCGGCCTAGTGGAGACTGACTTGACCAACCACTGTCTTGACTTCAGTCAGAAGAGGGGTTGGACACCGATGAGCAAACCAGGCACTTTCCAAAGGTGAAAACCCATCAAAAAAACACCATTGTTACTGAAAAGAGAAATGAAAATTTCTATGTTTCTTACCACTTTTATTTGTAACTAACGTTACTGCAGTTTCGTCCTATATGGACATTTTCAAACTTAATACAATATAAACTTAATACAAACTTAACCATTGTTACTATATCGTGGTCAGCATACGGACCAAACCATTACAGCAGATCCTTATTGTTAGAAAATCGACGAGAAGTGCCGAAAATCGCCTCAGCAGCTGCCGGTACCATGTTTTCAAGCACTTCGACAACTTTCTCATCGCTAGAAGCTTTGCCAATCAGGATCAGGCAAAAACGGCCTTCGTCGACTTCATCGAATCTCGAGCACGCAATGTTCTTACTGACGGAATTAATCGACTCATTTCGATAAATGGAGAAAACTTTTGAAACAAACTAATATGATGCTAATGAACGGCTTCTGGAATACTAATATTACTGTTAGATGTCTATCGTTCGGATAATTATCGCCAATCAATTGCTGTTTCTTAAAAAAGTCACAATATCAATAACAACACCGTCGAAATTGATACCAATTAGGTTTTCATTTAATTACGATCGTCTTTCTTCGAGCCATTTAATGTTGAGCATGCGATCGTTCTGACAAGAAAAACCTCGTTTAATGCATGGAATGATCTATTACGGGAAGCACGCAACTTTATACAAAGCTATCGGGAAAGAAAAGCAATAGTTTATGTAGTAAATGTTACGATTGAGATGATTTTAGTGGTTAATTCTTCATGATAATTATTAATAATTGAATAGAACTGTTGAAACTCATTCATACAGGGTTTTACCATAACCGCATTTTACGCTTGAGAAAGAACGTGTCGCGCTTTTTGTAAAACCCTTTATAATGAAAATCATACAATGAACTATGTTGATGAGTTGTAATTATCAATAACTTTTTTTAAGGACAAAACACAAGCACTACAAAAAAATACTCAGCTCTCAGAGCGGTGCCTGTGCGAATGTAGCGATTCACATTGGATTTGATTCCCTGAGGATTACTCCACATGAACGCATATTTCCAGCCGATAGAGTTCTTTAAGAGTAAAGTTCGAGATGTACTGAGTTGAACCTCAAAACGATGAGCAGCTACAGTCCGTCGCGTATTTCTGATATGTATCGCTATTTGTGTAATTAAATGTACCAAGTCAGTTGAATACCTCCTGAGAAAGTATCTATAGAAGAGAAACAAATCTCCAACCTCTCTTTGATGTTCCAGGCTATCAATGTTGCACGTGATGTTTGCGTCTCCAATTAAGTGGATGGCTCTTTTCTGGATGGAATCCCTCAACTTCAGGGTATGTTTGGGGGCAGAGCTCCATACATGAGAACAATGCTCCAAAGAAGGTTTGATCTGAGCTTTATAAAGCATCAAAAGTTGCTGAGGTGTGTACATCTTTCTGGTTCAGAACAGTGTTCCAAGCTTTTGAAAAGCAGCCTTTGCAATTCCAGCGACATGATTGTGCCAAGACATATTGGTGCCCATTTTAACCCCCAAAAAAATTATCGAAGCAAAAAGCAGAATTGTCTGACCTGACATTATTATATCCGGTTCGGAAACATTTATCTTCTTAGGGAAAATCGATGCTAGGGTTTTTGTGGCATTGAATTGAACCTGTTTACTTTCACCCCCATTCGAAATCAGTTCTACCTCATTAAGATATGCAACCTTCTGTGCCGATGTTCTGGAATCCAAATGGAATAACGAGTCAGCAAAGCAATATATTGGATTCTTGGTTGTTTCCAATAAGATGTTGATATACAATAAGAAAGGGTTGGAGATAATAGGGATCCCTGGGGAACACCAGCGTTGTTGATGAAAGTATTCGAGAGATATCTATCGACGGCCACTTGCACGGAACGTTCTTTCAGGAAGCTGCAGAGCTATACACAGAAATGATCCGACAGGCCATAGCATCGGAGTTTGGCCAGCATACCCTCAAGCCACGGTCAAAGGCCTTAGAAATATCAAGTGCAACAGCTCATGATTCTCCATATTTCTCAACAATAGATTAAAAATCGGACAAATTAATTTGCAGGTAGTGGTTCCACTAGTTAATTACCGAAAAATCAATTAGGATCCATCATTTAACAAACAAAGTCCACATCGGACCAAAAAACTTTAGGTATATAAACAGCTAACCCTTGTCTTTAGATTCAGTATCAATTTGCTTCTCCTGAAGATGATACCTTGTTAGCGAAACGCGCGTCAAGTACAAAAATATCAGTTTGGTGTAAGGGTTATTGATCTCTAGAAAAAGTTTTCAAAAATTAGTTTGCAAAACCACTCACTACCTCGCTTAACCCCACGAACACACGGCACTGATAAAGAAATATCGTGAAACGGACGAAAAATTAGTATTCAGCCAGTCCATCTAGCCGAGCCTTTATTCCTCAACTACATTTGATAGCACGTAATTATCTGGGCGACTAGGGGCCACAGGCAAGAAATGTTTATGACTGTACTCTTATTTTTATTGCCGTTCCAATCGGGAATGGATAGATTATACCTCAATATGGGTATCAAATGACACGGCTTGAGTAGTACTCGACGATTTTCAATAAAAATTTTCTTCACTTTCTTAACATTTTCATCGGTTGTTGACTTGACGTGTCAACTGAGTATCAGTTGACACGTTAAGAAGAGTACTTCGACTACTGCAGTTGCAGTTGAAACCTTTGGGGATTACAACCAAAGAAAACTATAGCAAAACCCGGAAGCCAATCAAAACGTGGTATATAATGTTAAGACTATTACTTCGTTTCATTCCGAATTCACAGAGGTGGGTTATTTGGATACATTTAAAAAGAGTCCAAATTATCTGCCATAAAAAAAATATAGTAAATGTTAACTTTTTCTATTGGTGTCAGTGCTGATCCTGGTCAAGTACTGTGCAGTGACATCACGCAAAAAGCGTCCTGTTCATGAGTAATAATAATTTTCATATTTTCTAGGAATGCAACCCAACCAGACTGAAAGGGATCCACATTATCAATCAGTCGAACTTTTTCAGTATGGCGTTTACCATATTCAAACCATTTTTTGGAGAAAAACTGAAAAAATTGGTGAGCTTTTACATATCTATTGATATTGATTATCTGTCTCATTATTTGGAAATATCACATCACAAAAACCTTTTGGTTTTCAGTTATTCTTACACGGAACCAACAGGAAATCCCTCTTGGAGAAAATATCATCTGAAACTTTACCGGCATATTACGGAGGAACAGCTGAATATCCGGAATATCCTGGTAGTCTTTTTGCAGATATGCTCTTTTATTACGAGAAAGATTTTGAAGGTGAGTAGATCAGTAACGAAAATCTCATTCAAGCTGTGGTCAATCGCGTGGTTGAATAATATAAACTCTTCATTCCAATCGATCTTAAGACCAACAATAGCGGAACAGCCCGATATAATAATTGAAGACTCTGCTAAATATTCATGAAGATGAATAGTGGGTAGCTCCTTTGGTTCAAAAAGGTTTCTGTTTCGAAACCGATCTTGGATATACTTTTCAAAACACTTCTTTTCTTTCTTTAAGCAAAGAAAAATTAAATTGATGGATGTAGCCGTTACTACGTGGTAGGAGATCATGATGAAAAGAGAAATGAAAATTTCTATGTTTTTTACCACAGATAAAACAGAAATTTTCATTTGTCTTTTCAGCAAGGAAAATTGTGTGCAAGGCGACCTTCATTAGGGAGTAGATTTTTGAAGCGTTCTCAACTTTGTTGTACATGTCTGTTTTAGCTTAGCTCTGAGCTGAGAAGTATATCCACTGGATTTTCATAAGAATGATTTTTGCGCAAGATTCACTTAATGCTACGATAAATAAATAGAATAATTAAACTCACTGTTCAACTAGTATAGGCACGTGCGTATCAACGTCATAATATTTCTTTCATACAACTAATTATGTCAAGTTCAATTGCGGTGTTTATAGTCGTGAGATTTGGGAATCTTCTTTTAAAAATATGAGGCGACCTCTAAGTATTATTATATTAATACTCTACTGACATTACTTGAACGTTTTCTTGGGCCTGGTATTGAATACCATAAATAATATATTTCACTCATTCAATTTTGTTTCAGTGTACAACACGTACGGATACGTCACAACGAAGGTGAAAGCACAGACTTAATGATTTGGCAAGACCGACAGTTGAGGAGGTGATAACCTGACGCAAATTTTTTTGTTTATCTTTATGTTATAGCATTTCTAGAAATGGAGTCGAAATACGAGACAAACGAAAATATAAATGATTTAAAAATATAACCAAAAAGATATTGGAAACAATTCGTTACTTCTTAGAAGCGATGTTTGGGATCTTTTCCTGTAATGTATTTTATTTGCTTTTATTGTTATAATTAGACTTTTTAATTTTTTTACCCAAAATAACCAGTCAGCTCATAAAATTTTCAATTTATTCATTCAGTATTTATTATAGGTACCTTAAATTTATTCGAAAACATCTCCGTGAAAAAATAATCTATACAAATTTTGGCTCGAAATTCTTGTGTTATTTCTATCAGTTTCGTAATGAACTCATTTTATTTTAGATTATATATTATCATTTTTTCAATCCATCCATGATAATAATTATACACATTTTACACTATATCTCGTATTTAAAAAACACACTTAAATTTGATATTCCCACTTGACAGTTTATAAAACCGCAACATGTGTTTCGCTATACAAAAGCATCTTCTGGCTTCACGAAGTATTGTGACATCACAAAGTATGTATTGTGACGTCCACGACACGTGTTTCGCTGTACAATAGCATTTTCTGGCTTCACGAAGTATTGTGACATCACAAAGTATGTATTGTGACGTCCACGATACGTGTTTCGCTGTACAATAGCATTTTCTGGCTTCACGAAGTATTGTGACATCACAAAGTATGTATTGTGACATCCACGACACGTGTTTCGCTGTACCATAGCATTTTATGGCTTCACGAAGTATTGTAACATCATAAATTTTGTATTGTGATGCCCACAACACGTGTATCGCTATACAATAGCGTTTTCTGGCTTCACGAAGTATTGTGACATCACAAAGTATGTATTGTGACGTCCACAACACGTGTTTCGCTGTACAATAGCATCTCCCGACGTCACAGAGTATTGTAAAACGCCTGTGGCGATTTTGTAAATTTTCAAGTAGAAATCTCACATTAGAGTGTGTTTTTTGAATACTTTATAACGGATTTTCATCAAGTATCGATCAGTTCTATCATATTTTCACACTGTTTCGTTTGAAATGTGATTCTCTACAGAATAACTTCTTCAGTTGGCCTGGTTATCAAACTATTCTGCAGTGTCTTCTATATATCAGAAACATTGTAGAATAGTTTGTAGAATACTGATGAAGCCACTGTGCAGCAAAACGTGTCTTTGATAAAATATATTGTGAAATTTGTATTATTATAATATAGTATGGTGTTATTAATTTTCATCAAGTGAGAGGTCAGTGTATTCCCATTATTATTTTAATTGTTACATTTAATCATTTCAAATACTGTTGAAGTATTCAATTCATATTTCCTAGAAAGATGAATAAATGTAATATATTTTGATTTTTTTTGTGAAGGGCCAGATTTATGTTATAGATAAAGTCGAAATATATTTATTGTATCCGAATGTTTTTAAATATGCATACGTTAATGAAATTTAATATAAATTATGAAAATTACGCGAAGAAAAATATTAAGTATTATCAGTTTTTCTTTCCATACATTTATATAACGATAGCTTTATAATTAGTTTTATTATTTTTATATTTTATACCGGGAATATTTATTATAAGTGCATGAATAATATGAAGAATAAAGTTTTGAATAAACTGATACTAATGCAGCGTTTCATTTCACTTGAGGTCCAAGGAAATACACAAAAATAAAACTAGAAAGTATATATTTCGACACAGAATCACATCCCAATATACTCCAGCAGATGTAAAGGCATGTCTGAAGACTCGATTGAGATATATACGTAGTAGAAAATAAATATTTCAAAATAAAATATTGAGGTAAATACGAGGGGGGTCTGAAAACTTTCCGACCTCAACATGAAAATAGTACCACTCGTAAACGAAAGCTAGTGAATTTTGTTGTTCATCTGTTGACAGTTACAAACCAGTTTCAGCCATTTTGGACGCGCAGGTGTTATGTAACAGACGTTTGAGTGAGTTGATGTGTTTTTATGGAAACGGACAAATATTTATTTTCTAGTACGTATTTATCTTTCTTCGATATAGTCAGACATGGTTTGATTACCAAAATAAAATTATAAAATTGATTCAACCTGCCGAAAATTTCCTGGTTTTCGATATGTCGAAGACGAGTATCTTAAACATAAAAAAAAAGGCATTTTAAAACAAAATTATAATGAATTCATCTGAAATATATATAAGTACATTACAAATGCATGTATTATACAGTGATGGTAGTTGTATCACAAAATATATCATAAGTACACGGGCTTGTACGAAATATTGCGGCAAAGCAGTAGCGTCTGTCTATTTTCTCCGAACCAACAAAATATCAAGACTGCCGCCGTCCAGTTTACTCATCCAACTAAAATACCGCTACTCATTACAAAAATAAATAATGTTTCCAATGTTTCTGACTACGAATAATTTGGGAATGTTCGATGGAAGGCCCTTTTTTTTCTCTAAAGCTCCCCCTTCTTGTTGTATCCAAAGGAATTGATAGCTGAAAGAGAAAAAAATAATAATTAAGGTTGAAGCGCTTATAAATAAATCTTCAAATTATTCTCACACTATTTCTATTGCCATGTTATTATTATTACAAATATAAATAAAGGTCCTATGTAAGCCTAAAAACGAAGGATATCAACAAGTCAATACAATGCATGCAAAAAGAAAAGAAAAATAGTTAATATATGCATAGAGCCGATTAAGCAAATAAGCAAATGTCTATTTTGTTTTTGAAACTCTTCACCGAGTCGGAATTCATAACATCGTTGGGTAAGTTATTCCATGTTTCGACAATACGTTTCACCAAAAAATATTGTCTCTGCCTCGTTGCTAATTTTTCCTTTTTTAATTTGAGTGTGTGACCACGTAACCGCGAATCATTGTTGAAAACAAAAAGTTCCTTCTGATTCGCATAGTTATACTTAGCTATACGGAAAGATATGATGAGGTCCCCACGGAGTCGACGTTGGTCAAAAGCTAGCAGTTGTGCCATCCTCAGTCTTTCGGGATAGCTTGGACGCACTTCACCAAAAGTCATACGCGTGGCTCGACGCTGTACATTTTCTAACAAGTCCCTATCGCGCATCAGATACCACACTGGACCTGCATACTCCATGATTGGACGAACGTAGCATTACCATACAATTTAGTATCATCAACATAAAACGACTTGCTGGACTTTATATGAAAAGCAAGATCACTTGCATAAACAACGAAGAGGAGCGGGCCAAGAACAGATCCCTAGGAACTCCACTGTGCGAAGAAAAAGAGAGACCCACTTTGACCGTGATAGTTCTATCTGTCATGTAATTTTCAATCCATATGTTTAGTTGGCCTCGAATACCGTGTGTGTCAAGTTTTGTCAGTTTTTATGAGTCTACTTCAAACTATAATATCTCAATAAATACTTATTCATTTGAAATGCCACCCAAATGAGAGGCGTTTAACCCTGTGTGGCGTGAGGTTTTGCTGACCGAACTTCGATGCTATGGCTTGTCGGATCACTTCTGTGCATGAATCTCCAGCTACCTGAAAGAAGGTTCCCTGCAAGTGGCCGTCGATGGATATCACTCGAATACTTTCACCATCAACGCTGGTGTTCCCCAGGGATTCATATTGTCTCCAACCCTCTTTTTATTATATATCAACGACTGGAAAAAAAAATAAGAATCCAATATATTGCTTCGATGACGACCGCACGTTTGTCTCGTCATTCCATTTGGATTCTACGACATCGGCTACGAAGGCACAGCTTCACCAGCAGCAGGAGGTTGCATACCTTGATGAGGATCTAGAAGTGATTTCGAATTGGAGTGAAAGTAACCAGATTCAATTCAATGCCACAAAAACCCAGGCATCGGTTTTCTCCAAGAAGATAAATGTTGTAGAACCGGATATAATAATGTCATGTCAGACAATTCCGCCTTCTGCTTTGATCAGTTTGTTTATGGGTTAAAATGGACGACAATATGTTTTGGCACAATCATGTCGCTGGAGTTGCAAAAAGGCTGCTTCTCAAAAGCTTTCAACACTGTTCTCAACCACTGTTCAGGTCAGACCTTTGAAGTATTGTTCTCCCCCCAAACATACCCTGAAGTTACTGGATTCCATCCAGAAAAGGGCTATCTGCCAGATTTGAGACGCGAACACCACGTGCAAACTTGAGAGCCTGGAACATCGAAGAAAGGTGACCTACGTAACACAAGTCGAATAGTTACGTCAGCATGAAATTGTGTGCTTGGATGAAGCCGAAGCATACCGTTTTCGCCTGGTAGTGAATGGCGAAGAATCTACCGGTGAGAAAGATATCGAACTGCCTGAAAAGGTGTTAGTGGATTGGCGAGATGTCTGAGAGGTATGGTGGGGGAGGCAGAACTTCGACAATCTATTCGTTCAATTTTCCGACGGTGATTTGTAAAACATGCGGACGTACATAGTCGTGGAACAGTATCGGATCTCTTCTGTTGACCAGTACCGCCTGCTGCTGACGCAATTTTAGGTAAATTTTGTCGATTTTCTCACAATAGGACACTGCTGTGATGGTTTACCCCCGAAAGTTATAGTGAATCGTACCATACAGTAACCATGGTCATTTTTGGTAGATTTTCGCCCTTGGGAAGTGCCTGAGTAGCTCATCAGTGTCCAACCACTGATCTCAACATCTCCTGTTGTCGTGAAAGATCCACTTTCCATTACACTTGACAATCCGATTAAAAAAAGATCGTTTTGTTTGTCCAGAAGCAAAGAAAAAAAGAACTTGGAACGGGACAATTTCTGAGGATTGTTTAAATCAAGGAGAAACTACTTACGATTTCAATTCGCAGAGAAAAGTTGTCGGGCAAACTTAACAACACCATATAGTAATAAGCTGCAAGTAAACAAAAAAATTTAAATTTGGAAAAAATGATCAAAATCAATGTATAGAGCACCACGACAAAACAGAATGAAAATTTATTGAGATATCTTCTGAATATTTTCTTCTTGTAGGTAATAGCTAAAATATTTGTAGCACTCTTATGTTTCTAATCAGTATCCGGCTCATCTCCCCTCTTTATTTAAATAAAATGTTGTACCTGCCATCACAATTAAAATTCAAGTCCTTTATTTTTTCGCTTTGTATCTTTTTTTTTCTGTAAGGTGCAATACTAAGAATGAATTCTGTTCAATCTCCAATCTATTTCTGCTGTCAATAAATTCATTTGCCATTATTATCATCATTATATGGAGCTACCAAAATACATGACATTGAAACGAGTAAAACTTTCGAGACAGTAGCAGGGTTACATTAAAGAAACGGAAAAAATTCAAGGGAGTATTCCTTGGACTATTCTAAGAATATTATGTTCTCTGATGATTTTTGATAGGGCGCTTCATTTCGAAGATATAGAGCAAAAAACATTTCCACCATAACAATGTTACCCAAAATTACATGTAATGTTTCTAAATCTACAAGAACTATTGAAAATGAAAACCCACCTCTCAGATGCAAGAACCCAATCTTCTCCTCATCGAAACAGAAACACTAGAATCGTTTCTGATTGCATAACATCTAGCAAATTGTATGTCTGTAGCCGTTTGTAGTAATTGGAATGTTGTGGATGGGTACCAACGGAATTGTTAGATTTTTTATCACTTGGTAGGTCCAAGGTAGTACGCTATACCTACTTTTATTAGATATGGGAATAAAATACTTTGTCTAATTTCCACTTACTTAATGTATTGATATTAATACGACCAAGGTTTCGGTTTTTACACCATTCTCAAGTGTTCTAGCAGTACTAGAACACTTCAGTGCTAGAACATTTGAGAATGTTGTAAAAACCGAAACCTTGATCTTATTAATATCAATACATTGAATAAGTGAAAATTAGACAAATTTTATTCCAATATCTATTTGAAGATGAATTTCCACAAAATAAATAAGTCATCAATTTCACAATCGCTATACTTTTATTTTGGCTACGTTGATAATTTAAAAATTACCAAAATTGCTATTGTGGAAAATTATTTTTCTCCCCTTATCTTCGAAACATCAAAAATCATCAAAGAACAAGGCCCCACGTTTTTGCCGCATGTTTAATGAATACCCTGTATATCAAAGATACTTCTCTGGGATTTTTCATATTGCAAACCCTTGCCTTCCATAAAATAGGTCATTATAAAAACAACTTTCTCAAGTATTGAACGAAAGTTCAATAAAAAACTATATTAATTATATGTCATTTGATGCAGCACTTCCGAGAGCGATGAATTAGAAACCTGAATATTTCACTGAAGATAAACATACCAATAAAAAAATTCAAAAATGATAATCATCTTCTAATTAATTCTGCGCTTCTAACAGCAGCTGACTGCTTCTGTTTCGTTTGTGGATGATAGAAAATAGATTGTATAATTTTTTTTAAATCCGTTTATCTCATGAATATATTTGGTAGTCTATTTTGATTGGAATTTCAGACTGCTGTTTCAATCTTTGAATCTTAAATTATGGTTTCACCTGAAGATAGACTTTCTATGTGATTACCTGCCATAGAAATCGATAACTTGACATGATTAAAAAATATAATGAGAATTAATCTAATGTGGAAGTTATAAATAAATAGACTGTAATATATCCAGCTATGATTTCAGTACTTATTGAAATGTTATGAAACTTCATTTTTGAGAAAAACTAGAACACAATTGTGAAAGATGATGGTTATATTCGTACACTAGTACATTCTGAATGCTTTCAAAGTTTCTCCAGTTGGATAAAAACACAGCAACTATAAGTCAGTTGGTACGATTTCCATGTGCCTCGACAAAAAAGTTAAATCGGGTGATCGAGGAGGCTAATGTGTTGCACTCGTTCATATCTTTTCAACAATTTGTGAGTAATGTAGAGGAGCATCGTCTTGTTTGAAATATTATTTTCTTCTCAATGTATGCAGGATCATATTCTATGATATTAGCAAAACCTGGGTCGAGTAAATCCAAAAACATGTTGAATTGCAATGAAAAAACTACTCAGAAGAGTATTTTCAAAAATATAAATGGTAGCTTATTGAATTCAGAATGGCGTGTGAAAAATGACTTTCGATAATTTTATAGCATACAAAATATCACAATTTTCATTAACAAATTGAGATGAAGAAAGAGAAGATTCAGTTTTCTATTGGTAACTTGAAAACTAGCAATGCTTAAGAAATGAAAATTGAAGGATTCAGAAAGATAAAATCTCAACTTTCGGAATCCTACATTATTTCTTATAATTTTATTGTTATGTCGTAGATAGAGCTTGGCTGAAAAAGTATACGACATGGAATATTTTTTATAGTATTGAATATTAATTCGAAAATTCGAATAAAAGACAATATTATCTGAACTTCTACAGGAGTAATAAAATTCATATTAATTTTTCAAAAAAAAAATATAATCGTTAACTAACTAATCAACTACATCTTCATGCAAGAAATGGGGGAAACTTCCATTTTCAAAATGAACTTTTCACAAAATAACTCGTCTACACGTAGATCATGAATAGAATTTTATTCAGTTTGGTGCTGAAGAAGCGATAATACAAGTGTCTTATTTCGAAACTTCGATGTCCGCCCTTGAGGATAACAATGTTCCATATAAGTGAATTTCATCTCTTTCATACACTGCATTGTGCAACCATGTGAATGATGTCTGATTAGATTGCATTACGAATTTTTGGAGTACGAACTGTTTTGTGCGGGCTTTTTCTTCTAGTTTGTGTCTAAAAGTAATTTCTATGCAAGATGTGCACATCTTCGAAATTAATTGCTTTTTCTCTTTCTTTAGAAGTTTCTAACATTTTTCGTAAACTTTTTTTTCCTCAAATTGAATACTTTTGAGGAATCTATTCGTTTCACATTCACTGCGATCTTTATTACAGTGGATTAACTCACTACAACTTCAAAAACTCTGATGAAAACCAACATTACATGTTGTTCATAATGATAATGATAATAAAGATAAAGAAAATCAAGATTCCATTTTGCCCATAATGATCATGATAATAATAAAAGAAATTCCCCAAAACTACATTGAAAATAATGAACGATTGTGGAAGAGGCAACCATGCGATGCTATGAAGGCAACCATGCCTTCAACGAAATTATCAATATTAAATTTTTATCGCGGTAACCATCCAGTGAACAATAAACTCCTGAAAAGAAATATTTTTTCTTGCTTGGAAAAATAAAAAAATCTCCACGCTTTACATAATTCAAAGAGTTTCATAATTGTATTGTTCTGTGAGAAAATCTGATATAATAACAAGAAGAGAAGTCAACAATTATCAAGTTATTTCTTGTGAAGAGAAAGGTAGCTTCTTGTTCTCAGAGTCAATATAAATTCTGAGAAATTTCCTATTAAAAGAAAGAACATGTCAGATGAGTTGATTGCATGGATAAAGGTTCATCAAAACGGAAACAAATTTCAACTTCGTGAATCTCATAGAAATTTTGACTTCAGCAAAAGTTAGATAACATGATGTATAAGCATCATCCAGAAAGGACAAATATTTTGTATTTTTATCTAGAATATAATTGATTCGATTTCATCACATTGAGATTATACAGTGTCTAAGGGCCAAATGGGATACATTCATTATTTCGGTTACTGTACAAAAAATCCGAAACCTGATAAATGTAAATTATAATTTGGCATTCTTCAAAACCCCAAAAAAAATAAATTATTCAGACACGAGGAGACAGTTTAGCGAACAAAACATTGGTAATTTTAAAAATGCATTGATGAAAAAGGATTGGAAAGATCTTCGCAAAATTTCAAATTTTAATGCTAGTTTTGAATATTTCTACACTATATTTTTATATCATTTCGATTTGAATTTCCCAAAACTAAATATGAAAGTAATAAATGTCCATCCAAGAATTGGGTGTCCGAGGAAGTGAAAATATCTAGTCAAAAATTGAAAGACCTTTTTGTCCTACAAAAGAACTTTGCTAAAATTATCCCTATTTATAATCAAAAACAGAGAGAACATAATAAATTATTTAAAAAAAATATTACTATCAAAAAAAAAATGTTGACTTTGAAAATCAGTCAAAAGCAAGTTGGCAAGTCATTTCTGAATCAAACAATAAACAGAAGAAATCTACTAATGTTACATTAAATATTGAAGGGATAGTAGTAGAACACCCAAAATAGGTTACTTCAATTTTTAATGACTCCTTTATAAATTCAACAAAAAATTTGATTGCTCAAATACCTACCTCAAAGGTAAATATAGCTCAAAGTTCGTTGAATATTAATTCAAGTACTTTATATCTCAATCCGTTTTGTGAACCAGAATTACTGAACTCTTTGTTGAGGAGAATGAAAAATAAGTATTCTTCAGGCTTTGACGATGTGCCAGTTTTCATTCTTAAAAAGGTTATCATGTATAATAAAACCTATTACATATTTGATAAATTTTTCATTCACTTCAGGAACTTTTACGTCTTTTGCGACCTCAGTAGGGCTTTCGATTGTGTCATTCATAATAAATTATTTATGAAGTTGGAGACATATGGAGTCAGGGATGTTGCACTTCAGCGGATTTCAAGTTTTTCACAGAATAGAAGTCAGTATGTGAGCATGAAACATAAATGTAATGATGGGATAATAACAAAAAATTCAGATAAATTCAAACTCAATATAGAAGTGCCGCAGGGATCAATTTTCGGTCCTATCCTCTTCATTCTCCACGTTAATGATATAGAGAATGTTTTAGGCAATGAATTTTACACAGCATACGCTGACGATTTTACATTATTTCTATCAGATTTTGATGATGACCACCTTGAAGTAAAATGCAAAGTATATATGTTAAAGACCACCTTGAAGTAAAATGCAAAGTATATATTTTAAAGTTAATTGCCTACTTTAGTGGTGATGACCTACATTTCAACCAGTGGAAAACACACATCGTAAGGTTTCATAATAGGCAAAAAACGTTTCAGCAAAAAATCACTTTTACATCTGATAATGAACCGAAGGGCAGTACTGCGGAAACCGTGAAATTTTTGGTGTATATGTTGATGAATTTCTTAGCTGGAAATCTCATTGTGAACAGTTAGTGTCAAAGTTAGGTAGCATAACATTTCTTTTTAGGAATTTAAATGAGGTACTGGAACAAAATCAGTTGATAACTTTCAATCACGCTCAAGTAAATTCACGACTGAGATATGGGTTGTGTTTGTGGGGTGATACTATCTTTGCACAGAATGTTTTCATCAGACAAAAGGAAATTTTGAGACTAATGGCAGGAGTTTCCTATGATGATTCATGTAGAAATATTTTCCCTTCTTATAAAATTTTACCTCTAGCAAGCTAATATATTCTTGAAGTATGCGTCTAAATATTTATGCATATTGACAAATTTTATAAAAATTCCAATATTCATACATTGAACACAAGGCAAAAAATTGATATTCACGTTCCATATGCAAGACTCAATATTACTTCAAATTCTCCTAATTGTATAGGATATATAACCCTCTTCCTGAAATTATGAAAGCAACAAAGACATTATTTTGCTTCAAAAACGCTTTAAATGACTTCCTATTTGAGAAATGTTTTTACTCACTAGATGAGTATTTTAAAGACAATTTTTAATATTAGCTTGTGCTTTTTTGAGGTATTTTCATGCACTTTTACTCTGATACCCAGTTTTAGTGGTATTTTGTTTCGTTTTGTAACCACTTTATTCGATTGTATTTTATCAATGACTATTCCTATACATTCTAGATGTCAAAAAGAAAATGAATATTATTATTATTATAAAAATACCACCCCTACCTTCAACTCCCTTCGAATGAAAGGTACAACCCCCAATTTTCAAATGGGGCCTAAAGGTTTGTGACACATTGTTTGAAATGTCCTTTATTCTTTATTCAAAAATGTAATCGCTTTCAAGTTCATTGCAACAATTAAGATAAAATGAATTAAAATCATGTACTTACCGGAATTCGACAAAATACCCCAAAAACTAAATTTTGATACAAAAAGAAATGAAATGTAGCATACGAAAAAGAACTATGAATGTTAACAAAGTAGATGTTCAAAATGTTCACCAAGAACATCTTGGCAACATTCTAATCTCAAATAAAACTGTCTTCTAACAATATTTAACATATCAGGCGAGACCGACCTAATCGCAAGCGTTATTCGTTCTTTCAAGTCATTCAAATCTGAAGGTTCAGTTTTGTACACATTGCTTTTTACGTATTTCCATAAAAAGAAATCTCATGATCAAGGATCAGGTAATCACGCTGGCCATTCAATCGGTCCTCGCCTCCCTATCGACCGATTGGGAAATGTATCGACATTAACCGGACATTAACTTGGTGATGTGATGATAACTTGGATTCTGCTGAAACCATATCGTATCCACTGGAATTTGTGGGTTTCCTGGATCAGGATGTGAATTTGCTAAACTTGGAATGACATCATTTTGAAGTAGTGCCAAATAATTATTGCAATTCAAGTTGCTGATTAGCATGACCGTTAAGAGACAAAGTAGACTCATCAGAAACCATAACGTTTTTTAATTGGATGTTATTCAACATGTCCGTCATTTGCACACAAAAATAAGTTCTTCTATCAAAATCGTCTTCCATAAGCACCTGAGTAGGTATCATTTTATAGGAGTGCATTTTATTTTCTTTCTATATGTTTACTATCGATGTATGTTTAACATTGAATGTAATGGATGCCGGTCTACTCAATCATCATACGATATATCACAATCCTATACTTCAATTTTAAAAAATTAGGGGTTGTACTTGTCATTCGACGAGGGTTGGAGGTAGGGGTAGCATTTTTCCATTGAGGTATGTCAAATTATAATTTAAATTTAACGTGTTTCGGGATTATATTGAAATATGTACCGTAACCGATATAATGAATTTATTTCATTTGGATTTTACACACTGTATATAGTGATAATCTGTGCAACCTTTTTCAATGATTAGGCAATTGTTAAGAAAAAACTTGCTTGCAACAAAGTATTTGTCCAAAATAGATAAAGAATCAATATTGAGACTTTCAGATTCTGATTTATGAGATCACTCGATTATTAGAGATTCAAAAATTTTATACGAATATCGAAACACTTGAATTAAAAGAGAACACTTAGAAGTAACTTCATGTGAATAGGTCACTCGATGATCTATTCATATCGAATTTAGGCTAAAGAAAATAGTTCGTCTGATTTCTACTACGATTTTTATCGTTAACGGCCTGTCGTAACGAATAAAAATCGTAGTATAAGTCAAACAAAAGCTATTGCCTTTATTCTATATGTAGCTTCATATTCTGTTCAAATCTCACCAATTTTATTTTCAATTTCATATCATTTTAAACACATTTTTACTATTTCGAACTATTTTACTATTTCCTTCACTCCATTTCTTCAGACCCAATTGAAAAAATTAATTTGATGATGAAATCTTCCGAAAGAAACGTCGCATTGCGAATTGATACATATCAGATTATAAACAGCTATGAAAGTTCGCTGCCTTTTTTATGTCACTCGAAATGGGGGCGGCAGAGCCAAAAAACTAAATGCGTCAGTTCTAGTTTTTCGCGATTATTTCACAATCACTGATAGTTCCGATCTAAAAAAGAATTATTCCAGTTCCCCAATATAGGAAATTTTTGTATAACTCAACCGATCTTGTAGCTCTTACCGTCTCCGAGATATCGATAGTAGGATCATTAAAAAACACCCTGTATAACTCGACAGTTAAAAAATGCAACAAACTGAACAAACAAACACGTCTTCATTCAACTTTTAAACAGAACATCAACACAAACATTGACGATGGTAAACAATTCTATAAAGTTTAGGTCAAGATCAAGTTGAACGTTGATCATTCACCTGACTAGGTAAATAAATTGTTTCACATTCTCCGTCGATAGTAATTCTCATAGCTCTCTTGAGACTTTATTAAGATAGTGGATTATTATGGAAATATAACTGATATTCAAATCACGATAACGGTATACTATTTGGTACTAATTTCGTGTGTTGGTTTGAATACAATTCAAGTTCACTTACTGAATGTTGGGTGGCTCGTTCTACAAACTTACATTTTTCATAGTTTACTGGGATTTTATGTTTCCTAAGATTGTTTACTCGAAAGGAACGTCCATAAAAAGAAGACACTTTATTGTGACATTGTTACTGAACAGTTTAACAAAAACACGTGTTTCGCCGTATAATGGCTTCTTCGAGTGTGTCTTTGCCAATTCCATCATAATTCCATATCTTCAAAAAGATTTTATATTCTCTCATATCATCTGAAAAAAGTGCCATAGAGCCGTTGATGCTATAACATTTCAATTTATCTAGATCTTCGTGGAATCTTAACGATAAAATAGTCCCGAACATTCGAAAGTATTCAGGAGCATTCCAATATGTACTAAAATGTTCGAGAATAGTCCTAGAACACAGATCATTGTGGAGTAATCAATGGAGTTTCATCAGTTCGGACTTCCATTGTCTAATCTAATAAAAATTGATTTGAAAACCCTGAAAAAACAATTACAAAATTAATAAGATTAACCGAAAAT
>WOGN01000989.1:0-21036 GCA_015342105.1 Leptinotarsa texana | reverse complement strand
CTAAAAATGATTCTCCTATATTCCAAAGATGTCATATCAAATCGTGTCAACAAAATTTTATTATCGATGCCTCTCCTGGGGTATTGCCCATCAAATTTTAGACGTAAGTTTATTAGGAACTTCCTCTGCAGGTTCTCAATTGATGTATTTTGGTAGTCGTAAACTGAATTCCATAACAAAGAGCCATACTCTAACTTAGATCTGGCATACGCAAAATATAGAAATTTCAAGGTGGCAATACTTTTGAAGTTTTTGCCATTTCTGTAAATGAATCCAAGCATCCTATTTGCATCAGCAGTCATATTCCTTATATGTGTTGTAAATGTTGATTTACTGTCGTATGTTATAACAATATCTTTTATCTCGTTTACACGGTTGATTGTAGTTTGAGTGAATATTCGTACATTAAAGTTCGATTTTTTGTTGTAAATGAAATTATTTTACATTTGGATACGTTCAGTTGTAGACGATTATATCATTACACCAAAGTTTGATTACATCTAATCATGTTGTACATGTTGGCAGTCTAATGTCGTCGATTTTATAAAATAGTATTAAAAAAGGTTGGCAAATCATTAATAAAATTTAAAAATGAAAGAGGTCCAAGATTAGAACATTGTGGTACCTCAGATGTAACTACGCAACAACAGGGATTTCAAATCATTTTATATCATATTAGACAATGGAAGTCCAAACTAATGAAATACAAAGTCAAATCGTCCCATTGTAAGAGTCCGGGAGAGACAAGATCGAAAAATGCACGCCAAGTTCGATCAAAAGTCAAGGTTTTGCTCATTGTTTTCTTCCATTACCATGACTTTGTGCATCAGGAGTTCTTGATACATAGTCGTACGATGAGGTTGCGAGAAGCAATATGAAAAAAACGTCCGGTATTGTGGAAAAATAATTCATTGCTTTTGCACCTGCTCACTTGTTTGTAATTTTTGGCCAAAAACAACATGGAATCACTCCTCAGCCAACGTATTCACCAGATTTAGCACCCTGCGAGTTTTTCTGTTCCCAATATTGGAGAGACCCATGAAAGAACGGCGTTGCGACGATTAAGGAGATAAAAAATCTAATCACTGAGAGAGCTCAAGGAGATACATTGAAAGGGTCAAAATAGTTATTGATGAATAAATAAATATTTTTTGGGAAAAATGAAAATTTCTCTTTTTTTAACAGAACTCATACATCTAAATTAATCACAGTAGCATTTACTATGAAAGAAAGATTTGTATATTTGAAACTTCAAAGTGAAAAAATACATTTGCCGGGAGAGGTTGAGTAAGCTGTAATTTACTACTCTGTCAATTTGTAAAATGCCACTGATTCTGAGATAATTAAAAGTTGATTCGTCATTGCCCAATATTCGTCCCACTATCTCGTGTATCATTGACTAACTGGAGATATATGATTTGGGATTCTCTTGTGTACCAAATGTACTCCGAAAAACTCATCGTAAGGGATGGCCAAGGCAAATAAAACTACCCGTCCTTTTCTCACATATGCATTTCCTTTTTCCACTTGTTCATTTAATTAACAGTAACACGAACATTTCGAGTAAAGCGGACAAAAAAAAATTCAAAAATATTTCGAATTACACGTTCGCAACATCGACCACACACATAAATATCCAACCCCTTCTCGCGCTAATATAAATCTCTCCGGTGGAAATTAAAAGCCGAAAGGGTTGCTAAAAATAAAATCGCGCCGGCAGATGCGATCTACCCCTCGAGCGAGACAAGGACAGAACGATCGGTTAATTTAGTAATGTTTTATTATCAAGCGGGGTCGTTTAATTTCACTCCCGAAAAAAAAAGGAGAACAAGACAAACAAGAGAGTTGCGCAGCATGTGAATATTTATTTTTCATTACCGTAATGTGCATAGGAATTATATGCTATGGTGAATTTAGGTAGTGGAAATGAAGGAAACTGGTTGTAGAGAATGGTTTCTTGTTCTCTGTGATTGTTGATTTCGTGAGTGGGAGAAATTAACAGTTGTATCTAAAAGTCAGAACTAACAAGCACGGGAAACAAGTGGTTCGAAACTGGATTATGTAGAGCGGCATTGAATTGAGTGGAATTTCTATCAAATGACGGGGGTTATGCTTTTGAAAAGTTGCAAAGTAATTATAACTTTACTCTGTTATAATAAATAACCCAGGGATGGGTTGCCACAGGTCCAAATCCTATGTGGAGCAAATAACGGCTTCAAGTAGTTATAAATAATTGTTGAATGAACGTACTGAGGTTCCCCCAACTGAAAATTGCATCCCCGGAAAGAGATAAGCATTGCCCAAAGACAACTTTAGATACTAACACCCGAAACGTCGTGTTCGCAATCACGATAAATGAGAGATTGTTATTGAAAAGTTAGTTGCAAGGCCTTGATCCACATTGGAACCATGCCATTGAGTGTTATAACTAGTTGCGGATCAAGGAAGGGGGGGCACAGAGGTACGTGCCCCCCTCAGAGGATTGTAAATACACTAGATATAATTTGCTGTCATTTTGGGACAAATTGAGACAAAGCTCCACTCATTTCATTCATTACGAACTCAGGTGCACATAAAATATCAATTAGCTAGGTGAAACTAAGTTTATCGTGTTCTCGATAGATCTTTGAAGTATTCATTATTTTCATGACAATGTACGAAAATTGTTTTGTTCCCTTTCAAAAAAGTAAGACCCCTGAGACATTTTTTAAGACTGCCAAAGGGTGAAATAGAACGAAAACGTGGTCGTATTCCCATCCTTAAATTGTATACACAGTTTTAATAAAGGCCTATCTAAGTTAACTGAAAAGTTTATTTAAAATAAAAACTGTATTTCTTGAAATATTAAAAAATATAATATATTTTTAGCTGTTTGAAATTACATCTTTCGAACAAACGCGAATATCTTGTAGGCAATAGCTAAAATATTTGTAGCATTCTTATATTAATATCGATATTCCCCTCATCTCCCCTCTTTATTTGAATGAAATGTTGTACCTGCCAAGGTACAACATTTGTAAGATGCAAGAGGACGAATTAAATCTGTTCAATGTTGTATCCTATTGACAAATTTGTATTTTTTCTCTGTACTGTACCATGTTATTTATGCTGTCATTGAATTCATTTATTATTATTTTTATCATTTTACTTTGGGTTGTAAACTGTTCCCCGCCCCAAAATGATTTTCTGGATCCACCACTAGTTATATTTCGACATTATGAATACAAGAGACATTGTAGCTTTGGATAAATACACCGATGCAAATGATTTTTAGAAGGAAGTAATCATTAACAACATATAAATATTTCATCAGTTCGGACTTCCACTGTCTAATATAATATAAATTTATTTCAAAACCCTGAAAGAAATTAATAAGATTAACCGAAAAATAACAATTTTATTAAACAAAAAACTGAAATTACAAAGAAATAATATACAAGCAACAACCAAAAATACGTGTAAGAAAGGCAATTCGTTGTGGACTTCCTTCTCCATTGTGAAAGTGACGGAAGGACTTACGTCGTTGATGGGTTTCAGGAAAGTGTCTAGTTCCATATTATGAAGGTGTCGTCCATGTATCTCAACCAGACTCGGGGTTTTTTCAATCGCCAGCGTTTCAAACCACTCTATATATGTTGGCTATAACTGGTGGAAGTGGCGAGCCCATTGGCAGTCCCTCATCTTGTGTTAAAGAATTCGACCTTTAGTTTGAAGTAGCAGTTTCGTACACAGCTACCTGAAATACCCATATTATAAAAACAGTTTTATTCGAAGTGAAGAGTTTTTTCATTGAGTTACATATTTTCGAAAGGCGTGAATGAAAATCATCATTAGTGTGGAAAAATGTAACGTTTCATTATCGAATGAAGTGAGGGCGAATCGCGGGACTACTACATTTAGAAAAAAAGGCCACAATTTGTTTTCTGTGTATTAAATATTAGGTTTCAAATGGTATTTGTAAACATATAACACAAAAAATTCGTTGGAATACTTATGAGAATTAGTTACGAACATCCTAACAATTTTTTTTTACATCCATTAATTTTTGTCTATAATGCTCACTTTGAAAAATGGGTCGCAATGAATCTGATGATCTGCTAAATACCATCAAAATAAGTATAATCTAACTTCCAGTCAGTTCAGTTGATATGTGTTAGGAATCACACGTTAAAAGGTTAGACCTCGTTAATCCTTGGCTCGCACAATTTTCGACTTCTGAGTGTTGTTGTTCGTAGGGGTGCGACAGCTGGTTAACGGAAAAACAGATTTCAAACAGATTTTTTTTTAAAACAGAACAGGTTAGTTTAGAAGCCTGTTAGGAGGAATCATAAAAAATTATAATTTTCCTCGATAAAACATCAATAGTTATACGAAAGAAATTAGTTTCTGTATATAATTGAAGATTTGAATCGGTCGTCATTTTGCTTGGTGGCTCCGATAGTATAGTTGGTTAAAGCGCCTAGAGAATAAGAGGACCGAACAGAAAAGTTTAACGAAACACGTGTTGCGTTTTTGTAAAACTGTTTAGTGAAAATTTCAAAATAAAGTGTTTGTTGAATACCATTTCATTACTTCAGCAAATAATATAAATATTATCTAATGAATATATTCGAAAATAAATTCCTTGTCCCAATTAACAGTTACTATTCTATATATACCAAACGTATTTATTTCTCATTTTATGGAAAAACTTTTTCGTTAGTAGAAACAAGAACCATAGAACACGTGTTTCGTTTTTGTAAAACTGTTTAGTAGAAACAAGAAACATAGAACAAGAAACTTAAATGCACCGTACTAGTAGCGGAATTCGCACTTGTTGATTGTAATTACCGACCAAATAGCAAACACTAACTGTTTTATCAGTTTAGATCCTGGAATGTTATCCTGAAATGTTATCCTGGATGAGTACTGGTTAAAAGCTGAAGAAAATATTATTAATTATTTACTGTATTATTGCATTATTTACTCACAATGGGACATAAAACACTCATTTATCGCCATTTTCTGGACTACAATATAAATAAACGGAGATATGTAATTGATTATACTTATAAAACACAGCATTTCTTGAAGAAAATCTCAAAAAATGTGAAATATATATGAAAAATTTGGATTAAATATAAAATCAGAGTGTTAGTGTTATGTTATATTTCAAATTTCTATAAAGTTCTACCTATTTTCCAACCTAGATTGGCATACTCCTGCTTCTCTTAATGCAAGGAGTAATGCGGCTAGGATCAGGAGAATATTCAATGATGCAAGTTGACGTGATTCTCATTACATAAATACGCATATGTTATCATGTGTTTAACTATCATTATGTTTAATTAAATCATCATGCCTGGTTTCTGCCTCCATACTTAGCGTTACCATCGGTGATACTGCCGCTTTCTCAGTACTTTAACAGTTATATCCATCGAGTCCCGTATATACTGCTGTTTGGGTCGGATCTCTCCTGCACTGGCGAGGGGTAATAGCTCGAAATCAGTCTGTATGTAATGTACTCATGGATGGCTGAGGAGCATTTGCAAGACTATTCTTTCTGAGGTAACTCGCATAAATGTATGTCGGATATAATTAAAAATCCTTCGTGATATCAGTCGGGGAAGTAGTTGTTTTCCGGCAGGCATTCACCAGGTCCAACTGCGTAGGAAAGTTGGGAGAGGTGAATTTTGGGAATTGAATATTCATACAGTCATCACACCCATGACTTAATGTTTAGAAGGAGAATACCATAAGCCGTACATTCTGGTCTTCTTAAGATTTTGTTTTTATTCTGGTGGTTTCTCTGATCAATGATACAGTAACCTCACAAAAACATGTGTCTGTGTCGACAGACACATGTTTTTGTGATACAACTTTTATTCAAATACTGTTTTTCTATTACACGTGGGTCATATATTTTATGAATACTATAACTAATCGTCCAGTCTCTTCAATATTTGTAAATCTAACTTTATGAGCCTTGTTGTAGTATGACAATAAGGACTGTCGAAATATTCGAAGTATATTTTCAGAAGAGTACATGTTTTTCGCTTTCGGCTCAACTTCAAAGAGTTTAAAAATCCGATTTATTGTTATACTTGATACAGTTTCATAAGAAAAACTAATTATCTTTGAAAATAATGATAATTATTATTATTATAATAATTGCTTTTATTGATGGTTCCATACAATTACAACTAATCAAATGGCTGGATTCAATATATGTGCATGATGAATCGCAGAGGTTGCTCTTCCATTCAACCTTAGGAACAACAGAAACAGGAAAAAAACAGTATGCTATCAAGAATGGTGCAACAGTATTTATAGGGAAATTGAAATACAATATATAAATATATTTTTTGAGCTTGGAGAAAGGTAGATTCATTTCTACATACTTCGATTAGTTGGGTCTACTTATTGTAAGAAGATATTTTTTTATCTTTCGTTTGAGACTTCCTAATGGCAAAGGTTTATATTCAATGGGTGTCCGATTATGTGAGTAGGCAGTATGGTAAGTGAAAGATCTGCGAAATAGAGAAGTTTTATGTTGTGGTATTATTAAATGTGTCCTGAATCTCAAGTTAAGATGCTATACGTCAGTTCTGAAGGATATTTTTTCGAAAAGATAAGAGGGTTTTCTTGTTTTAAGAAGTTTTTGAAAAAATGTTGCAGAAAGAAATGGTTGTCTGGATTCTACATTTATCCAATTCAAATTCCCGAACAGATGGAAAATGTGTTCTCGTTTCCTTGTACCCGTAATGAGTCTAATGTAAGATTTTGAATCTTTTGGTTTCTAAAACTGTCACTCTTCAAAATTCCATGACCATACACTACGTCTGCGTAGTTGGCATGTGAATGAACTAAAGCATCGCAGAGTATAATTTAGCTTTTTTTATTCAGAAATGCTCTGTTCGAATATATCATTTCAAAAATTGCATAACCCCGTTTTAGAATTTGCGAAATGTGTGTTTTGAAACGAAGACTGTTGTCAAGATATAGTTTAAAAGCCTTGGAGATGTCGAGCAGAGATCTCGAAATACCAGATAGTGATACCTATTTCGAAATATCCAGTGTTGAATATTTCAGGATATTTGTTATCGAGAAACATGCTTTTCAAATCTTCGAAATGAAATGGAACTCAGCGATAACGTGTGGTAACGTTTTTGTTAACTTTCATTCATCGAAAAAATATAACAATGGCCAGTTCCCCAACAATGAGATACCCCATTTCGATAGCAAAACACGCAACGCGTGACAGGCACATCCTCGATCTGATCAATTTTGCAAATGTATTGTTGGTTCTGCTTGGAATTAGATTAATATTTCAATGATGGATTGAAATTGAAACAAATCAGTGATTTTAGTTGCAGATGCATATTAATAAAGTACGTACTGCAACTAGTCGCTTATGTATTGCCGATATACTCGTATTCAACAACCGTGTTCTGAGAATTCATGATAGGCCAGTCATCTTAGTGAGTTTATCTCGGAATTAAAGATACCCAGCTATAAACTCATATAAACTTGTATCTTGACATCCTGAAACCTACATACGTAGTAGGGTGTACGCGACTATTAAAATCTAAAGTGAAAGGACGCAAAAATTGTTTTTTTGCATAATTTTCGTGTTTGTATTCTCTTCAACTTTTGTTTTAAAAATATGTTTATACATTGAATCGTTTTCGAAGTTTAGGGTGGAGAACGCGCGGTTAGAGCATCATTCGAAGTCAACCGGTAGACCCTTTCAAAAACACGCCATATAAAGTTTATTAATCATTGATAAATACATAATTATTAATAGTTTTCATATATCACTCTTACATTATATTTAATAATTATTTCACTTATGTATCTACTTTTAATCAAGTATTAACTTATTTAAAAACACATGTCCGTGTACTTATAGAATTGATAAGGAAAATACCTAAATTATAATTCAATTCTGATATAATAAATAATAATCTTTTAAGAAATGAAAAAAGGAAAGAAAGTTTTAATTAATTTGAAAAATTTAATGAAAATTACAAGAACTATAACTTATAATTTTAATTATCTTTTTCTTCTTCATCGTCGTCTTCAACGACATTTGTCTCCAGGTCTTCCATGATTTAGGGGTCATAGGTTCCGTCTTCGTTGATGTCGCTCTGATATGGTAAAACATTAAGACGAGCTTGTAAACTACACTAGTCACAAGCTAAAAAGCACTGAAATCCTGATTTCCTGCATCCATATCGTGAACCACGACCACTCTTGCAGTTGCAGAACATTGTGTTGAGCAATTTCTCTGGAGCTCTGGAGTGCTATCGTGGTAGATTTCAGGAATACGTTACACATTGTTCATTCCCATTACTGGGGTTTCAAATCATTCCCTTGGAATAACGCTATCGAGAATCATAGTCAAGATGTCTTGCGCTTTATATTGTTAAGGCCTTTGACCGTGTGTGACATGAGAGTTTGCTGGCCAAACTTCGATGCTATGGCTTGTCGGATCATTTTTGTGTATTGGCTCTTCAGCTTCCTGAAAGAACAATCCCTGAAGTGGCCGTCGCTGGATATCTCTCGAATACTTTCACCATCAACGCTGGGGTTCCCCAGGGATCCATATTGTCTCCAACCCTCTTTTTATTGTATATCAATGAGTTACTGCATAGCACAATTGTCTCACAATTGTCATTACATTTGGATTCCAGGACATCGGCTGCGAATGCACATCTTCACGGGCAGCACGATGAGGATCTAGAAGTAATTTCGAATTGGTGTGAAAGTAATCAGGTTCAATTCAGTGTCACAAAAACCCAAGCATCGGTTTTCTCCAAAAAGATAAATGTTTCCGAACCACATATAATAATGTCAGGACAGACAATTCCGCTTTCTGCTTCGATAAGTATGTTGGGGGTTAAAATGGACACCAATATGTCTTGGCACAATCATCAAAAGCTTGGAACACTGTTCCGAACCAGAAAACTGTATACACGTCAGCAACTTTTGATGCTTTATAAAGCTCAGATCCGACCTTATTTGGAGTATAGTTCTCATGTATGTAGCTCCACCCCCGAAACATACCCTGAAGCCGCAGAAAAGAGACATCCGCCTGATTAGAGACGCGCACATCACGTGCAACCTTGATTTTCTGTAACTTCGAAGGAAGGTTGGAGATTCGTCTGTCTTCTATAGATTCAAGTGACACATTTGATTCCAACAAGAGCGAAGGACTGTGCTGCATCATCGCTTTGAGGTTCGACTCAATACACCTCGAACCACTGTTTAAGAACTCTTTTCATTTGGAGAAGGGCGTTTATGTAGAAAAAACTTCCTGAGAACGTTTTTCCAAATGAATTTAATCTCCAGCAATTCAAATCTAATGTGTAGTAGTGTCCTTTAAAAAATGCCCTAACCAAGTTTGAACTTTATAATGAACACGATTGAAATGTTGCTGCGGCACTTGTTGGTGGAATATTTGATTACTTCACAGGTTCATTAAGTTTTATAGACTTGACGTATTGTCCGTAACGAAGATGATCGGTACTGTCCAGATTTTCGAGCATTGTAGACTGCCAAAAAGATTTGAATTCTATTCTTGAATAATCTTTGAACCGGACAGTTTTCTTGCTTCAAATGCTGTTGCAAATTTGTCAGTTTCTCAAATGCTTTCAAAAACCATTAATGCTGCTCTAAACGCACGCCTTTTGTTCTCTATCTCGAAAACGATTTAACGTATATAAAAAAGGTTGAGATACAAGTTTTCGGTAATTTATTTCCCTAAAGTATTGATAACTAATACAAATAGCAAAAAACCCATAGGAAACAAAATATTTGTAAAAAATGTGCATAGCTGGTATCTCAAATTCTGTTATCTCAGATATTGACTGAAATCGCTGGATTATAGATCCATAAACGGTTTAAGAGAAATGACTACGTTAGCAGCGACAGTAAATGAGTGGAACTGAATAATTGAAAACATATGATATTGGGTAAATTTTATTAAAAACTCGTACACAGATGTAAAAATACTTCAAAAGCTCCAACGTTTAATACTCAGTTACAATATATATTCATTTACCAAGTAATGATTATGTACCAAAATGGATTTTAATGCGTTTGTCTGCCCCGTAGGTCTTTCTAAGGCATGTATGAAGAATGATAATGAGAAATTTCACTAGAATCTGTACAAAATGTACAAGTTGTGTATATTATTTTTGCCATATTGACGAAACATTTAAATATAATAAAAACATTTACAATTTTAAAGGTAACTGTAACAATTCAAAGTCGTAGACAATTAGAAAATACCGTACTGTGTGCTCTAGTTTCTAATATTCATTAGAGAAAACTATCCACCACCACACTAACCCAAGTAAATGAAGAATGTTATGTAATTATTAAATAGACCCAAAATCACGTTTTTTATACTATTGAGCTCAATTGAAAGTAGTAATTTTCGTTTCATCTGCACCTGGATCTATTGACACACTTTGGAAAATTTTACTTGTGAAATACATTTTTTCACCAACTTTAGTAGGTGATAACATTATCCTGAGGTGGGTTAAAGGGCACGACAAGAGAAAAGGTAATCGCATTGCCGACTCTTTATCCAAGGAAGCGGCTGGATTAAGAATTTTAGGACCCAGTGGCACCAACGGCCTGATGATTTCGACAATTGCCGAACTAGCCAAATGTTACCTTCATGCTCAATCCCTAAATTTCTCGTCAACTAACCCAATTAAATGAAGACTGTTACATAAAATTATTAAATAGACCCAAAATCACGTTTTTTATACTCCTGAGCTCAGTTGAAAGTAGTAATTTTCGTTTCAACTGCACCTGGATCTAGTGACACACTTTGGAAAATTTTACTTGTGAAATACATTTTTTCACCAACTATAGTAGATAAACAATATTAGAAAACTATGGAATAGACTTCTCAGTTCGTACCACTCCTCGTCCGTAAAACAATTCGTACTGTATCAAGGGAACTACCGGACATATAACGAGAAATACCGACTAATAGACAAGTTTTTCCAACTCAGTACGGTTGGTTACAAAAAGCACATTTGGAAAAATCCTGTTCGCCATAAAAAAATATCTGGGTTTGAGATATCCATTGCATCGAACATCGGCAGAACTTTTGGCAGAGGCGGAACCGGTATGACGCCACGGTGGATGGAAGAATACGTCGGTTGCTAAATTTACTTAGAGAACAGTTTAATTTTGAAAACTGGCCAGGATTCTGGCAGGCGTACCTTCAGGAACTGATATTATCTCACAGAATTTTGATAATCAGACGATTGAACATGAATCAACGTTGTCTGCTCGCAATCGAACTATCGAAGAGGATACTTCCCGAATTTCCAGTATTTTGTGAATTCGGTTAATATATTGGAATAATAGTTGTGTATGTACTTTTATTTAGTATGGCACAAAATAAATAAACTGCTTTCACTAAAGAAAATTTCCGATTCAACATGTACGATCCTTCCGGAATCCTTGAAAGTTTTTTAAACGCTTTCCACCGGCTTTCACATCCACTTCGCACGCTTCCATTCTGTCGCACACTATAGCCAACAATCCGAATTTAAAGGACCTCTTTGGAAATAAAAGGACCAGATCTGGGATCTTTAATAGGCCCTTTTGTTGGAAAATTCGTCCGATATACGGCAGTTTTATTGTATGGCACTTCGAAAACGTTAAATATGCCCTTATGCCAGGACTGAAAAGGTCCTTCTTAATGCATGCTTGGATTTGAGAAGCTGTTGGAGAAGACGGGAGTGTTCAAACAGTGGTGGCGCGTCATTTCGCTAAATCTGTTAATGGCCACTCTATAATTATTTCAGTTGATTTCAATTCTATTCATTATTTACATATAGTTCGCAAGAGTCTTTATTTGTGGATTCGTGAAAAGCTTATATTTAATGAAAAAATCTTATGTATTTCATCAGTTCGGACTTCCATTGTCTAATCTAATATAAATTGATTTTAAAACCCTGAAAAAACAATTACAAAATTAATAAGATTAACCGAAAATAACAATTTTATTAAACAAAAACTGAATTTACAAAAAATTAACATACAAGCTACAACCAAACAAATAAAATTGAAATATTATTAAAAGCTGAGAAATAAACATTAAAAAATTATTATTAGCAAAAATGAAAAACAAATTGAAAAATTAAAGAGGTTTCAAACCAAATTATGTCACGACGTTTCGATTGTTAGTATCCACAATTGTCTTCGGGTTTATTTGTTTGGTTGTAGCTTGTATGTTAATTTTTTGTAAATTCAGTTTTTGTTTAATAAAATTGTTATTCTCGGTTAATCATATTAATTTTGTAATTGTTTTTTCAGGGTTTTAAAATCAATTTTTATTAGATTAGACAGTGGAAGTCCGAACTGATGAAATACACCACAAAAGATTGTCAACCACCTTCAAACAAAAAAATCTTATACTTCCAAGACACCTATTCTTCTATTTAAATCATTTGTATATTCACAGAATTATCTGAAAAATGAATATTTGTCGATCTGAATAATGTGATGGAATAAGCCGATACTTGATGAAAATCCACAACACATTCAAGTAACACTTCATTGTAAGATTTTCACGGGATACTTTACAAATTCACACCACATGTTTTGCTTTACAAAAGCATCCACAGGCCTGTTCATACTTATGAAATTCTACCTGATGAATGCTCAATATAATATAACAATATAAATCACATGAGTTTCCACCTACTAAATGACTAAATTTTCACCTGAACATTATAAAAGAAATGTTCCTGCAGGGGCATGTATAAAGTAATCACCAATTAATTACCAATTCAAAAACAGATTCAACAGAGGGGAATAATTCAATTGTATTTGGTCATTCAGTAAAGTTTCAGAGTTCATGAATGAATGAATTCCCAAGTATTGTTGAATATTGAGTTTTAAACCTTCCTCCAGAACATTAATATAGCATACATGTCTACCTTGGGTAGACATATGAAGAACAACAAATCAATCATTGATGAGAAGGTGTCTAGAAACTAACATTTGGTTCGTGCTCTAAAGTTTATATCGGAAAGTAAAAATTTCAAATCGATTTTCAGCCAATTTTTCCCTACGAAATCAAAATTAACCAAATCGCTATCAAAACAGGTCTAAAAATCAACCAGGCATTTGATAATGATAGTGTTAATGAACGCACTGTTTGACGTTGTTTTGCGAAATTTCGTTCCGGAGATTTTAGTCTCGGAGGTAATCCCCGAAGTGGTCTACCTACAGTAACCCAGAATAATGATTTGCGGACCCTGGTAGAGACTGACCCATCACCAACGCTGGGTGAGATGGCCTACGAACTGGGCGTCAGTCTTCATGCTGTTTTTGAATGTTTGAAACGTATTGGAAAAGTCGAAAGTCTCGAAAAATAGATCCCATGATTTGTACGATCTACAGAAATTGTCACGATTCGAGGCCTCTTTTTCTTTGCTTTTGCGCAACCAAAAAGATCCTTTTTTGGATCGGGTCGTTACGTGTGACCTCTGACGTGTGGATCCTCTACGATAATAGGACTGCGCTTGGACACGGATGAACTTCCGAAAGGCGAAAACCCACCTTAAAAAGACCATGGTTACTGTATGGTGGTTAGCAGTTGGTGTGATTCGCTATAACTTTCCGCAACTGGGTCAAACCATCACAGCAAAGTCCTACTGTAAGGAAATATCTTCGAAATGTACCGAAAATTGCGTCAGCAGCTTCGGGAACTGGTACAGAAAAGAGGTCAGATCCTGTTCCGCGACAACGCCCGTCCGCATAAATCACCGTTTGAAAATCAAACGAATTGAGCGTCGAAGTTGTGCCTCACCCACCATACTCCCCAGACCTTTCGCATCCAATTTTCATGATGACGGAATTAATAGATTTGTGTTACGGTGATTCAAATGACGCTTACTTCGATTGTATTGAATATGTATTCACTGATATATTGCCGTTCAGAGTAGACTTATAGAAACGGACAAAACTTTTGAAACAACCTAACACATACAGGAAGTGAAGGATAAAAAAACCTGCTGGAATCCTTGGAACTCAATTAACGAAAACCAACCAACAAGACCAACAAGAAGTTAATCATCCAACCTTATCAAACTTGGTTGTATAAAATTCAGATAGTTAACCGTTATTAAACACCTATTGTATTTCAAAATATACCTGCTTACCTAGAATTATTATACTTTTCTTTTCAATTTCACTTGTTCAACTAAAATCAATCATTGTCAACTAATTAATTACTGATGTAATTACTGCTGTTCCATAATTCTGCTGTATAAAATGCCTGCTGAAATAGTTAAAACTACCAGTCCAACTGAAGAAGCTACTGTGTAGTGAAACGCGTTGAGTGAAGTTCATAATGTGAAAATTGGTCAACTTTCATCATGGATAGTATAATATTTAAACTCGGAAATTGAAATTAAACTCCCAGGCTCAGTCAAAACTTCCATAAAAGCAATCTATCGATTCCTTTTACTCTCTTCTGCATGAGAAAATCGTCCGGGCGATTTGGCTCGATCTGACAGTGCCCGGAGGCAAAAAACGCAATTTCGGGTATTTTAGTACAGGCATTTCTCCAGGCAATAATTAAATTTAATCACAAATGGGGTGTAAAAAAGGTCTAAGAAAATTTATAATCTCCTCTCAGACAACTTTCGCGTCTATTATCTCTGCCTTTTATGTCTCCTGCAGTAATTATGTCGATTATGAAGGAGTTTCATTAAAATATAATGTTCTGGAGAATGCTAAGGTTACTCACTTTTAAATAATTTAAAATATCAGGTCATTGTAATAGAGTTGAAAACATCAAACACGAGAAAGAAAGATTATGAAAAAATAAATTTTGTGGATATGCAAGAGTACTGCAGTTAAATCTTCAAGGCAGAAGCGGAGAGTCTCTTTAGATTAGAATCTTTGCAGAATTTCACCGCATTACATTACAGCTTGACAAATCTAGCTGTTCTATGAGATGTTCAAACAATAAAGAGAGATGGTAACTGTCGGAAAAAGAATTTTGGTTTAAATAACTTCGGCAAGTGTTGATAACTACATATATACCAGTAGGGAACAGAAACCGCAAAGCCTTTCTTTTTTTGCAGGTGGAAAATAATTATATGTGATATAATCGGCCCATATTTGATGAAAATTCATAAGGTATTCAAGAAACACTTTGTTGTGAGATTTTCACTAAACAGTTTTGCAAATACGCAACACGTGTTTAATTCGTTATATAATAGCTTTTGCAGGCGTGTATTCTGACGCCGGAAAGATACGCCTGAAGAAGCTATTGTATAGCGAAACTTTTCAGTAAAAAATGTCACAATGACGTGTTTCTTGAATATAAAAAATAATTAGAAGAAATATTATGAGTTATAAATAATTGCAAATACACTCTTATTAGAGATACATGAATTAGGAAAAAATAGATAAAGTCACAACCGATAAGTGATAGATAATTGAATGCATTGATTGAAACGTAGCCGGCAGACAATCTTCGAAGCATTGCTTGCTTGATAATAACTACATATTATTATATACGTACTTACAAATCATATAATATATTCGAAGATCGGTTGAGTAAAGATTTTAGTATGATCCGACCCAAATTAATACAATTGGATTCAAATCCAAATACAATTTGATTTCCCTCTAATGAAGGCATTAGGCACAAACTAATTTTCATCACCAGCATGTATTGTGATCAGAGGTTGCCCTCCACTAATAGATTTTTCAGACATTTCATGGAGTGTAGCGTCAATTTATCAAAATCAAAATCAAAAAATCTTTATTTCCGTAGACCTAGTGATGGTATGGAAAAAGTCACATAACTCAGTACAATTACAGTGAGGTCACAATCATAAGACAACATAATTATATGACATATTATATAACATTTAGACCATAAAAGGGATACAAAAATCAAAATTTAAAATTCCAAATCAGACTGAAAAAATTTATCAAGCGAATAAAATACCTTTTCACATAATAGTTTCCGAACTTTTTGTTTGAAGAGCTTTACATTAGTTATTTTTTTAATGGATATTGGGAGCTTGTTGTACAGTTTTATTGACATGATATGAGGTCCATTTATGTTTCAGCCATTTGAATAATAGGTCGACATTCTTCTCTATAGGTCCGCATTTTCTTCAAGAAATCTATCTTGAGTTATTTTTCACCTTTCTTCATCGAAATCGAAGTTTATGAATTTTTTTCTCTAACTTCCTGCTACCGGGATAGTCAATATCCCGGATGATGGTTTTATGAATTTTCTTAAGTGTAGGAACTCGTTTCTCCTTGATATGGAAATTAAGTATGCATCTATCCGTGTTAGGAATCACACGTTTAAAGGTAAGACCTCGTTACTTCTTGGCTCACACAAGTTTCGACTTCTGAGGATTGTTGTTTGTGGGGGTGCGACAGCTAGTTAACGGAAAAAACAGAACAGAAACAACAGATCTGCCTAAAATATCCAAACATCACAATTTTGGAATTCTTGATACATCTTGTTTTATTTGGAGTCGAAAATGTTTCTTTTCTTACCATTCTCTATTTTTTTTCGATTTTTCATACAGTTTGCACACAAACCCCTGCGGCTGGCTTACTCGTTCTTGTACTTTAAAAGTTAAAATACAATATTGATTTCACTCATTATTACTACTGTTTCTTACTTTCGCAAGAGGAATTCTTATTCCATCTGCCGTTGCTTCCGTTTGCATAAATCTTGATACGTTGTTCAAAATTTCTCTGATTTATCCACTGAGAACCTCGTTTTTGAGTTTACTGTTATAAGGCATTTTCAAAGACAACAAACAACTCAGAGTTCACCACACTGAATAATTTCTCGATTTACTGTACTAACACGATATTGACTATTCGACTTTATCAATGATAATGAGCTCTAGCCCCCACGACTGCGCATCCAACATTCAGAGCTGTACAATTTTTGCTTTCCGATTTTTGTTATTGAACTTTTTTTTTTGTCGTACAGATTGACTAGATCTCAACTCAACAATTGAAGATATATTGTAGATATATTGTAATTTATCTACTCCAGTAGATATATTACAATATTTTTGTTATGGAAAAAGCCGTATAGAAACCGTAACTACGGAAGACATGATATCATTTCTAAACCTATTCGTATGTGTTATATATTTCGAGACAGATGAAGCCGATGAGAATATGTAGGTTGATTTTATAATTTTTTTCATAATCAAGAAAATATAATAAAGAAGAAAATAATAGTTCATTGAACCCAGTAGCGCATTTGCTTTTTCATCTGCAGAAAACCCCAGAAAAACCTGCAGCACCACGTCATCTGAAAATCTTAATTTACCAATGTCCTCTCTTTCGTAAAACAAAATGTCTTCAGAGGCTCCAATAAATTCAAGACATCGCCAGAACACTTAGTGACACGACTATCGTCAAATTTAAACCAGTCCGTTCGGTTTTAGACCAATGCCTAATAATGACCAGATTCAACACCAGAACCACAATGAACAATGACTGCTTGAAGATTATAATAGTGGTCGGCTAGATTGAAGTGTTAATCTATTTAGAAACTTCGTAAGAAATTGGTGCTTTCGTCAGAGGTTGAGTCATGTTTGAAGATCATCATCGTTATTATTAGGTTGACTGGTGTCTCAGCTATACTTGTATTTTTATAATAGTCATTTAGTTTGGAGCATGTTTGGCAATACAATTGATCATCATCCGTTAAGAGTGATGATCAAAAACTCCAAGAATTCGGAGCAATCCTCTTGTTGTCCTAACAAGTATCTAGTGGACATCAAAAGACTCCAGGAAACCGGTTAGTGGGAAAGATGATACATTCTAACGAAACTGCAACTGTATGAAACATTGTTTGGTGAATAAGTAGAAAACATTCTCGTTCTCGTTCATTGTTAAAACCTCATTTTCGAAATTTTTCGTCATGAACAACACTTGTAAAATGTTATTCATGTAGCAAGTGTTTCCTGAATTATCTAATCCAATTTTCTTTGCAAGAATTTGAGAACAACCGTTAACTGATTCGTAAGGAAGGACATGTTTTACTAAATCTGTATCAGAACCATTTCTCAAGCTGCAATCGATCCTTGCAATTGATGAAGAGTTTTGTAGAGGGATCGATTCGAGTCTTGCTTCATAAAGCTCTTCCACTGAAAGGTAACCAGAACCACGAGGACTGCAGCTCATATTTGAGGGGGCAAGGATGACCTAAGTTCATTGACCGCACCAAAAAAGAAGAAGGTGGATCAATCACTTGCGAATTAACCTTGATAGGAGACTGATGAATGTAAACATATCTTGACTTTTTTTTGAAAAGTTCTGTACTGAAATGAGGGCTATGCATGATCCATCAAAATTATGTGAAGGAGGAATAGTTTCAAGGACCAAAGCAGTATCACAGTAATCTTTCGTTGCTTGGTAAAGTTTCAACAGCTACTGGATGGAATAGATAGTTGTTACCAAGGTTGTGGTATTTTTTCGTTTTAATTTTTCGTCAGACAATGCTGCAGTTACAGTAGACTTCGAACTCTCAACTAGATGAGAAGCCGTGACCGTGTCAACGCAAGTGAAGTCTCATACCACAGGCTTACCGTATTTCCATGGTATGAGATACATACGATCTGGTCGTTTATCATCATTTAGATTGGTACCTAAGGGTTCCAGACTTGCAGGAACACGCGCTGACACCATAGCTCGTTTCAATTTGTCCTTCTCCTGATGACGTTGAGGTGTACGCCCTGCACTTCTCCTGCACCTCAAACCATGCATACCTTTCTCATCAACTACACTTCCGTAAACACAAGTATGATGCATATAAATATTATCACATAATTATCAAAGTTCGACTACTGAACTGTCAAACAAATGCAAAGATTTAGGAACTAGTACACTACCTATTTCATAATGCTGATGTATTGCAAACTGGTAGTAGCAAACTATATCATATCATTTTCGACAATTTTTGTAACAACAAATAAGAAAAATTGAAGGAATGGGAAATAGAGGAGAAAGGGTAGTATAGTTTCTAGGTGTATAATACTAAAAAGTAATCAGTTGAAGAAAACTGAAAGAGAAATCGACTGTGGCGTTGGAAGTGTTGACCAGTTTCGAAATATGGACCGCATCAAAATGATACCCGACGCATTTTCTAACCTTTTTTTTGTCAGCGTCGACAATGAGAAATCATCTTTGTTTTTTATTCAGTGGACCATCCTCTATAAAATGATTTCTCCATGACATTTGACAGTATGATCATAACAACTTTGTCAATACCACCTGCTTCTCATCTGGCCTCCTCAAGCTTTTTCATCCTTTGTGGGATCGGATTCCATTACTGAGACGCGCAACATAATAGAATGTCGAGTATTCCGTTTTATGCGGTGGGAAATTTGAAAAACGTGTTAAAAACTCCCCGATTTCAGCCATATAGCGTTCTTTAAGCAAGTAAACAAGGATGATGTCGGTATATGAAATCTGTTGTGAGCTTCAATACACAGAAAAGTGGTGATGCTGAGTGGTTTGATGTATTTATAGCGAGGAAGTTGTAAGAGGGTTTACACGTAATCTGTTTCATGTTTGACAAATTCTTCGCTTATGAAAACATTTTCTTTATTTTTCTGGTCAATTTTGCATAACAGATTTTTTAATGTTTGCACAGAATAAACTATGGTATTTTTTTGTGTTCCTTAAATCTCGTATATTTTTTCATTAACTCCCAGATATGTCGATGCTGACAATCTGAATAAATGGCAAGTTGAGGAAGTGATGAAAAGTGTATTGTTAATAAACATTAAGCGGATGGTATATAGCACTGAAAGATTGAAACGTTATCTCAATAATACTTTTACAATGGCCATAAATGTTGATGTTGAGAAACAGAAATGTAAGTATCATACTCTTGTTACTTGTGGCTAGTTTCGAGGAATTGGATTCGTTCACTCAAACACATTTGCCGAATTTCAGAGAATATTTTGATACAGACACATGAAACTGGGGAGCTGATTATGCCATGCTACTTACTGCGTACAGAACGCTTATTAGATCAAAAATTGATTATGGTTCCATTGCGTATGCATCTGCCTCAAAATCAGTCTTGAGACCGCTTGAAACTATTCATAATACTGCTCTCAGAATCGCTTTGAGTGCTTTTCGCACTACTCCGATAGATAGTTTTCATTCTGAAACTGGTGAACCCGCCTTGCAACAGCGACGAATGTATTTAACCTTATCACATGCCACATCCATAGCAGCAAATGAAAATAAGCCTTTGCAAAATAATACGTGTACCAATAAATACCGGCACTATTTAGACGGGAAGACACGCACACCTAAGCCATACTATGAAAGAATTCGAACGTATCTTCAGCAACTAAACATTGAATTCCCGGATGTCTATCCGTTAGATCTCGACCATCCACCCCCTTGGACTATAGCAATTCCCGAAATTAACACCAATTTACATCGCTATAATAAACACGATACAAACCCTTCTATTATCAGAACTGCCTTGGCCTCTATTTTAAATCAGCGTTACCATAATTTCACGAAAGTATATACCGATACCTCAAAAACCTACAATGGTGTTGGTGCAGCGGTGGTAACTCCTAACGATGATTTCAAATATAAACTGCCCTCTGACACTATCATCTTTTCCACAGAACTGTATGCATTCTACAAGGCAATTCAGTATATTAATCACTCCAATTCTTCGTTAGGCCTAATCCTCACAGACTCCTTTAGTTCATTAGAAATATCACAGCAAATTTATCCTATCTATCCTATTGCCAAAATGATGAAATCAGAACTGTTGGAAGCAAAAAAGAACTCCCGGAAGATCAGCATCATGTGGATCCCTTCTCATAACGGGATTGACGGAAATGAAAAAGCAGCCAATGTGCGCGAAACGCGATAGTAAGTGCTGAATCAGAAGTAGTATCTCGCAGTGTACCGAGTGTTTTGAAAGTCTTTTTCAAAAATAAATTGTCATGTTTGTGGAATCAAGAGTGGTTGAATTCT
>WOGN01000988.1:0-19508 GCA_015342105.1 Leptinotarsa texana | reverse complement strand
AAAAATTTATCACTGAACAATCTGAAACATCTGCGAGCAGTATTTTTTCCATTTGCTTTTATTTCAATTCCATAAAGTGGTTTGTTATTACCTCTCTTTTCTTTATAAGATTGGTTTTCAGGAAACATGTGAACTTCATCAAGATTTTTGGAATCAGGAAGGGTACCGAAGAACGAAGCTGCACTTTCTCTTTGGATGGCTATACTAATTTTTTGAATGAGACAAGATGTGGCTCTTGATTTGTGGGTTTCTTTTTTTCCAATTTCATTAAAAAAAAAATAAGGCATCAGAGCCAAAAACACCAAACGTTTCAACAGCCATTGGGCTATTTACGTATTTTGGAACTTTCTCCTGAAAAGGCAGCAGCACCGGCTTTCGCAGAAGAAGCAGGAAGATGGCAAGTTGCTAATGTATCTACACAAGGAAAGTCCCAAAGTTTTAGTCTTAGTTTATTTTCGGATATATGTGAAACAAGTATACATGTGTAGTCGGTATACATCAGAACATTCCCCCATGATATGTGATCGGAGGACCAAGGACGCTTCCTTGTGGAGTTCCTATGTCAATATCAAATTCATCTGAAATGACCTCGTCTATTTTTACTACGAATTCCCTTCGTTCTAGGAATGATGTAAACCAATTGTTAACATCACCCCGAATACCTAGGCTATGCAGTTTCTCTGACAAAGGAGCTTTTGACAGTATCAAAGGCTCTGGTAAGGTCAAACATCATTGAAGTTATATATTTGCCAACATCCATACTGTCATATATAGACTGAACGCAGTCTATTGCCCCGGTTTTTATTGAGTAACCTCTTCTGAAGAAGTATTGGTTACCACTTAATAATTTTCGAGCTTCTAGAAAATTCCTCACCTCATTTGCGACCACCTTCTTGATAATTTTGGAGAAAATATTAAGAATTGGCTGTGTAGTTTTCAATACAGCGTGGGTCATCACCAAGGCTAACTTCAAGCTCGAAGGGAATTTCCCTTGGATGATATGTGCTAAAGTTGGTGCAATAATGAATACGGATTCTTCAATAACGGAGACTGATATTTTATCTCAATAGTGACAGGTTCAAAAAACATGGATTCGCATTCCCTGTCGCACAGGTCATTGACAGTTCTGAACCAAAATGATCTAATAGTTTTACTTCAACTGTTGTTGATAGATGGTGGCCAAAGGCAGAGGCAATATCTAACCGTTGGGTCAAGGTTTTTCCACTCTAGATTATTTTTTGATATTTTTCGATTGTTTGCCTTTGAAGAATTCATTATATTCCATACCGTTTTAGTTTTGTTTTGTGATGCTTCTATAATTTTGCTCTCCAACCTCCTTCTTGAGCTCTTTCATGATTGGGTATACAGGGTGTGCAGCGTTTAAGAAACAAACACGGCTGCTAACATGAAAGAAAAAAACATGGCGACTGCTTGTCAAAAAAATATAAGATATACGGAGTGTTGCTTGAAAACACATCAATCAAATGCTATACAGGGCATGCAGCGTGAAATAAAAAATAACATGAAACGAAATTACAGTGAATTGAAATACAGTTCACCTAATTTTCCAAAAGACCTCGTATAATGAGTGGAAAATCCCATGAATCCTATAATAAATGTCTCCAGAGCAATCCAATAATCCACTTTCACAAACATATAGTAAAACTTCATTATTATTGTATCAATATAATCGAATGTAGTATTATTTCAGTATTATCGATATCTTTTAACATCAAAATTCAAGTGCCTCAGGCAATAATCCTTTGAAATTTCACACTGTTCGTCAATATAATAGAATTTCCCAGCATGCCACTACATTATTCCTTTCGTTATAGCATGTATTGAAAATCCCTCGCCTCATGCTTTCCTTTCCAATATGCTTCTCACATTTTCGCGCCTCCTACTAGATCCGCTGTTAAACGATATGCACCTTGAAAGCGGAAAGGCATACAAAAGGATTGGCCAATGAGGTATCTGAAAAATACAGTTGGATTTTCCGGAAGAATTGGTAGGGTGCGATATTGTTATATTGAAATGTAGAGTTGAATGTTCGAATTTGTTCTACACAAGCAGATGGTTGTCGTTCCGATATACATATTCACTATTTGATTTATTGGTCAGGGTTTTTCTTCCAGTTGGAATGAATGGGAAAAGACGGATGAATATGTGGAAAATGTATTCAGTGTCCCACAATGGAGTGGGACGGAGAAATCTGAAAATATGATTCGTCTCGCCGTGAGCTACATTCAGAGTTGTTTTTTATAATCCTGAGTGTCAAGAAACATTTTAGTTATCACACGCTGTATATTAGCTTCTATTAATAGAATTATCGGCATTATTGCTTGATCTATTCGCGAGCAGATGGCGCTGTACCTAACCTAATTGACATTTCTTGATCTATTCGCGGGCAGATGGTGCTGTACGTAACTATCAATCATTGCTTGATCTGTTTTGCGGGCAGATGGCGCTGTACGTAACTATCAATTATTGCTTGAGCTATTCGCGGGCAGATGCCGCTATGCGTAACCTCCTTGATATGTTGTTCAAAAGAAAATCAAAACAAAAAACATATTTTGAGAATTCTACTTGAGTGTTAGCGAAGTTTTGTATTACTTATAAAATATTTAAATACTTACAATTACCCGAGATTCAGTACATAAAAAAGTTTTGAACGAAACGGAAGATACATTTCAAAATCTAATTCGATTATTTGAAAGCAAACCAGAATATGGTTTTCAACAATGGAAACTTTATTGTGAATTGTACACCTAAAACAGTCAGTTACTTAAATATTTCAAATAATGAAACTTTTCACTGAAAAAATATTTTTAGTCCATTAATATTTTGAATGAAACTTCAAATCAAAACATCAAGACTAAATCATTTTTTGAAATTCTCTTTACTTCGAAACAAATTTTACAACGGTCCGCCCTCTGTTGGAGACTTACTGTATCTCAGTATTACTATAGAATTTGAGACCTCAAACTTTATTCTGTTCTTTGAGAGGAATTTTACATTCGTGCACCGTCTGTTAAAGATTTATAATATTAGTGACTAGAATTTAAAAAATATATTTTTGACAATAAATCGGACTAAAACGTGAAAAATAAAAATATTTTTAAGAAACTGAAAACACGCTTTTAAACAACGTCGAAATAAAAAATTTAAAATAGTTTTTCAAAGTAAGCTTGAAACAATAACGAACGAAAAATACTAGTATTATTAGTATTTTTCGTTCGTGATTGTTTTAAACTCATTTTGAAAAATAATTTTTAATTTTTCAGTTCGATTTTCTTTAAAAGCGTGTTTTTTAGGTTTTTTAAACTATATTTATTATAAAGCAATTCAAAAGTTTTGAATATGACTCGTGACAAGTCACAGTCTCTAAATCAAAAAATCAATTGATATCTTTCTTACTGGGGATTTATTGAGACTCTAATGAAACCATATGAACTTTATCAATAAACCATGTATTTTTGAAATTTTCAATTCAGAAAGAAGGGTTTCAGATATCAATTTGCAAGTGAGTATGTTGAATTTTATACTTTTAAATCCATCACTTCATGGTTACTATTGAACACATTTTCTGCTGTGCTGTGTTTAAGGGATGTTTACAAAAACTGTATTTGTTTTTACCTTCATTCATTCTGTTACAAAATGTTCGTCCATTTAACCAATATAAAAGATGGGTCGGAAAGCACTAATCAACTCAAATATTCTGGATTTATCTGAAATTGAAGGTTGAAAATGGACGAAAAACAATGTGGTAGCGTAAACAAAAACAATCGATAAAATTATATGACGTATATTTTGAAAATGCTAAGGAATCTGGAGTAACACTAAAAATTAGGCGGCCTTTTTCAAAAATATGAGATTTAAAGTGTATATTCTGGAGAAGGACCAAAATAAGTATATTTTCATTTCGGTAATAATGGATAAGAAACAGATTTTGTGAACTTACATGGTGTGAATCAGCTTCTGAATAACTTCCAAAATACCAATCATGAAATTATAAAACAACAATAAAAATTATCACAAGTCCTGTGTGTTTTTCCTCTGTGAATTTCAATTTCAGTATCAAATGTTGAATTCAATAATTCTTTAGAATATATATGAGGTTTTTCCAGCCACCGAGTTTGTTCAGTTATTGACCCGATTGTTTTTGTTTACGTGGTTGTAACAGAAGACAATATATAGAATATTTCATTAAAAAAATCAATTAAAAATATTGTTGGTGGAAGTCAACTATTTTTATTTAGCTTCTGAATATTACTCTAATGAAATTATCTTCAATTTCTTCAGCAACATGACATATATCTGTCGCATCCTTCATTTGATAAGGAAGGTTTCAGGGCAAAATTCATTTTGCATTGCAATTCATTTTTACAATTGTGATTTTTCATTTAAGTATTAAATTTTTGAAAATGGAATTCATTTCAAATCGTTCGAAGACAGTGGCGACTCGTGCTTTGAAGAACAGGGAAGGTTAAAGTCATAAAGACTATATACACAGAGAAAAGCCCGCCTAAGGCGCGAACATTTTTTGGGGTACCGCACCTATTTGGAGCAAAATACCTAATATTTGCATAAATGCAAACAAAAATTGTGTATTGCCAAAAATTATACATATAAATCTGACCATTGAAAAAACAAGAACAAAGAAAAAGGGTTGTCTTTGAGTTATTCAATATAAATGAACTCTTCTCAGTCAATAAATAATACTTTTCTCTTCTAATTTAACAGTTTTGTTAAAAATTGCTACAAATATTTTATAAGCACAAGCACAATAAAAGTGAATTTTATTGTCCAGCAAGAACCAACGGGCAGGTGAGAGTCGTGTCTTGCTAAGAAGGAAAAGGAAGGATGGGGTAGGAAGGAAGATTAAATCTGGTTTGTTTAAGTGAATTCACAAGACACCCGCAAACTACTTTTGATCGTCGGTCATTAAGTTCAATATAGTCTGCGCCAAATTGTGAATCATATTTGCCCTATAACATTAAAAGTTCCTTGTCCTTGTAACTGCCGCGATTAATCGAATCTTCGGTTTCATCGTGTCCGCGAAAAGCTAATTCGTGGGAACCCAAATAAATCGTAATATCGATAAGTCTTTTTGAATTCGACCGATTTTCCCCAAACTGGTTATTGAAAAAAATTATGCCTCTTTTTGAGCTGTATCTAAAGCTGTTGATATATTTTGTTTGCTAAACAATTTTAATTTACAATACGAAAATATATGCTCCTTAGATTTAAAATGTCTTTCTGTAGAACGAGGTAAATTTTTAAATCGGAGTATCCTATTTTAGACCACGTTTGGTATTCGGTTTGTACGAAAAATAAAACTTAGGGCCAAAAAAAAAGGTTTTCTCGTTTAATGGAGCCGGTTAACCAGTCGCATTTATTGTACCAACTAATATTAAATCCTCGATTTTTCCGATTATCTGACGTTTTAATTGAAATCAAATTTGGTTGAGGCCTTCCCAGAGTTTTAATAATATAAAATTTATAAGATAAAGACTTAAAATTATTTGTCAGCAACCAATTGACTATATCGTCAGATTTTTTTAATTGCGTCCAACTTATCCATAATAAATGGAAAAAACTTACCGAAAATTGAAAACCTGAAACCACCTTGAAATTCAAAGAAAATACTTCAAAAACACATTGAAAATATTACCAAAAAAACACTGCTATAATACAATACTGCCTGTTTTATATACAAATTACAAATATTATCAAGAAAAACTAAAACGCTTTACCGAAATATTTTTCAGTCCCGGTCCGTCACGGCATCCCGTCCGAATAAATAAATAAAAAACAAACGCAGTCGTACACTAATAGAGACCAACTGGAGGCTAGCCTCCTCTAACGCTATACTTTCTGAAACTGAAATTACAAATCGGGACGTATGTCGCTGGTTGAATCGGTCTCGCGGAGCTTGTGTTTTTTAAAACGGTCGGAGGCTTGTCTCCCTTGCAACGTATTGCATTTATTATTTCGGGTTAATGGTTTATTCGTTATTCGTTCATGGGCGGTGCGTTTGATGTTTGTTCATGCAGAATACAGTGTGGTACGTACTACGTAGGGAGTGATAGTAGTGTTTTTACGGGCATATTATGTATTTATATTCAAAATTAATGGTAAAGTAATAATACCCAATCATTTTTAAAAATCATAATTATTTGTCAATATATTTTAATTTATTGCGATGAATAGCCTCAAATTTCATGGAGAGACTAAGCCCCCCTTGCCTTCTCTAACGAGCCGCCGTTGGATCTTTTAGAAACAGATTATAAGGGGCATTTTCAGTGACAACTTAAAAATTTATTCGATATCAAAAGTATTTTCAAGTACCATCTCTAAAAATAACAAAATGATCTTCAAATTATGAGAAATAAGGAATAAAACGTTCTATGTGTTTTTCACAGTTTCGTCCTACACAGAAATATATTTCACTACTAGACATAATATGCGTAAGCATCAACTCCTGAGTTGCCAAGGAAATCAATCAGTGAAACGAGTGAGATTAGATGAAGCTGTTGCTGCTGTAACGTCTATGTATGTAACCGTTCTAACCTAATGATTTCCGTGAGACAACTGAATTCTCACAAGAGAAGTTTATGGTATAAAAATAATTCATGTATTGATACAAATGATGGTGTTCAAATTATAAATAGTGCCTTCAATTCTTGGATTTTTACGTACAGGGTGCAGAGTTCGATTATTTCCACTGATTATATGCCATTCTTCAATGAGGTTAGGCAGAAGGTCATCGAATTACTAGAGTCAATCATCAACAGTCATAAAATCATCAAAGTGAATATGGAAATATTCGAAAGTTTTATTCTTCAAACCCAAGATTTGAGGGACACCAAGTAATTCAACATCCAAAATAAAAAGGAAACCAATCTTCTGACTTGAATTCCATATTTGATGGATATTTGTATGTGAAGCTGCCTGAATGCATTTCTTTACTGTATAGAATGCCGTAGATATGGATTTTTTGGTTGAGTTATTTTTAAATGCGTATCAATTGGGAAGGAATCAAAAATTTTTCTGAGATGAACAATTCAGTCTTTTGCCAACGTTTCGGAATTTATTACTGCCATATTCAGGGCTCAAACATTAGTTTATCTATTTTAAAAAACGTTATATATATATAACAGACAAAATAGGTACGAAAACAAATGAAAATGAGGACTAATTACATGAAACTCATACAATCATAGACACATTGTATGTGGCCGATTTTTTGAACATCAAATGTTTCGACTTGAATTTAAAAATTATAAAGTTATACTTACACCTATGGCATTGATGAAGAAATGGAATGGTACGTTCATCAATATCCCCATCACATAAAAAACTGCATAACTGACATAGAATCTATCTTTCAATTCCACTTCCAGGTTACCATTTTTACTTCTGGAAATTCGAAACATAGGTATTTATATTGTATATATTTAACACCTTCACTTCTGAGAATATTTTTTAAGGAAGATACCTAATAAATTATATAAAAACATTACAGAATCTTTTGTAAAATCCATTACAGAATAAATATATGAGTTACTGAATGCCTAAAGAAGCGAATATGTGAATACACTTGAGTAATATTTTTCCTAAAAATGTGAAGACACGGTTCGAAAATGCATAAAGACCGAGGAACTGAAATATTTCATAGGATATCTACTTCTGTATGGTCTGCGACCTTTTCAAAGCAGCTGCCAAAGCAATGGATTAACTTGGCATGGTTTTCAATACCGAACAAGTTGACCATAACTCTGTTTTAAGAATTTGGAACCTGCTTAGCAAACGGCCTACGTCAAAATCACTGAGATAATTTGATAAGTGGAATCAGGATAAGTGGAAGTGTCGTGAAATGAATCTATTGAAAACAATCCCTCATCAGAACTACATACTGTCACTTGATGCTCGTTATGGTAACCAAATTAGCATGGGTTAGTATTTGCTATTCTGTCACTAAGTGATACACTATAATTCCAAAATAGTAGGCACTGAATCCTCGAAGATGACTGACGTTTTTCCTTCAATCTGTCTCTTGCAATGGCATTCGGAAATTGTACAACAGAATCACTTCTTAATGATATAAAAGGCACCTTTCCGGAGGTCAAAGTTGAGAAACTTAATTCAATGATTCCTCAGCTGTACTTGTCATTTAGAATTGTATCAATTATGACAACTTGAACAAAGCCTGGGAAGAATCTATCTGGCCCATTGGAGCCCATGTAAAAAAGTTTTCCTTCGGGAAAAAAACCTAGAATACCTAGATCAACCGAACTACAACTTGGTATCATTCTTTTACAGAACCAAATATGTGGCATCGAACTTCTAATCTCACAAACGGCCATTATCACAGTCTATAGATCTGCTTGCATTGAAGATTGCTCTGTTTTCGTGGGTAAACTTGAAGAACTTTTAATCTTTAAATCACAAAAATATACGCGGCTAATATTACTCGGAGACTTCAACATAAACTTCTTGAGACCTTCTTCTAATCTTACTAATCAAATTTGTCTAACAAATTCTTTTGGACTTGAGGTTACTATCAAAGAATTTACCAGAGTTGATAATGGTTCAAGGAGCTATTTAGACAATATATTCACAACTTCAATGGAAACAGCTATGCATACGGCGTTATTGATCCATGCCTCTCTGATCACTATGCGTAATTTATAAACATAAATAATATCAAGCAAGTTACAAATGTTCCTCTCTTCAGAAGAAATATAACATCCTCAGGTATTCTCGAATTCCAGACATCGCTACAAAAGAATATTCAACGACAATAGTTTTTCAGAGGTTATGGTAGATTTTATATTGAATCTGTATGTAAGTCTAGTCCATAAAGTATTTTCCCTTAAAAAAGTCTTCAGTAAATCCAACAGAACCCTTGTTAGCTGGTTCAAAAAATGACAGACACAGTTCATTTCATAAAAACAATCTATGACGTGACTAACGATCCTAATCATAAACAAACTTTCAAATATGTTAACAATGTATATCATAGAGCTATTCTGGAATCGAAAAGGTCTACTTTCAATAAATTAATTGGTGAGTCAGGTAATAAAGTCAGAGATAGCTGGAAACTCATCAAACTTGAAAAAAATAAAATTAACTCTTTTATATACTATAGCTGAAACTATGATTAGTCAACTTCCTTCAAATAATAATATTGCTTTCCCATCAGCTTTAGATGCTAGTCTCAAACCTTCTGCAGTAGGATCTTTCTTCTTTAAACCGGTGACCACCTCTGAAGTCTTCAATGCCAATGAAACATTCCAGTTGCTTTGATGTCTATATCCTGAATAGTAGAATTATAAAAGAAACGAGTTCTTTTTTGATCGAACATGCAAGTTTTTAAAAAAGAAGATATTAATCTCCTTGAAAATCATCGACTCATCTCCATCGTCCCTATATTTGGCAATATTTTTGAAATTATTCTTAAAAAAAGAGTACATCTCTACTTTGATATTAACAGTCTCTTTAACACGGATGAATATGGCTTTAGAAAATATTTTTCTACTATAGAATCTGTTGTTCGTGTGGTCAAGAGTGTTGTTGATGGTTTTGAACAATAACATAATAGCTCAGCCACATTGTGCGATTTGAGCAAGGTATTTGACCGTGTTTCTCACCACAATCTACTAATGAAACTGAATGAGAACGGAATCAGAGGAGTTGCACTTTCCCTCTTCAGCTCTCACATGAATAATAGTGAACAATGCGTTGATCTTGGTGAAAATAGAACTGTGGATCTTTTGCCAATCGAATCTTAAGTACCACAGGGCTCCGTTTTGGGACCCCTGTTGTTCATCATTTATATAAATGACTTCTTCCTTTGATTATTACCTTGTAAATGCGTAATCTATGCCAATGATACAACTCTCCTGTGTACTATCCATAGCTGTGAGAACTATGGTAAATCAGGCTGAGAAATGGTTCAAAGATAACCTTTTGAACCTAAATAAAGATGAAACTCAAACTATCACATTCTCTAGAAATAATAATATAGCAAAAGGTGAAATTATCAAACTACTAGGCATCATCCTAGATGATACTCTGAATTGGTCATACCACATCGAAGAATTAGGCTCGAAACTTTCAAAACATCTATTTCTACCCATGCAATTGAATAACTTTGTCAACTTGAACACTCGTGTATCAGCATACTATGATGCTTTTTTTCATTCCCGTGTAAGCTACGCAACTTTACTTTAGGGAAATTGCACCAAAGCTGAGAAAATATTCTTACTATAAAACGAGCTATTACAATAATTTCAAATGCCGGTTTCAGAGATACCTGCCAGCCTCTTTTCAAAAAACTACACATAATGACGGTACCCTGTATCTTCATCTATTGATCTCTATTGGAAATTCATAACCATAAAAAAGAACATTTGATCAATTCACAGGTTCATGAAAATAACACTAGAGGTGCCAATCTCTTAAGACCACGCAGGCTGAAAGTACACAAATAGGTACTCGAGCAATACACTCAATGTTAATATTTATGACATATTGCCATATCTACCTATATTTACTTTCAAGAGTTGTGATCGTTTTAATAACTTCTCTCATTCTTATAATTTCTCTCTCAAACTCTGAACTATTATAATTCTCAAACTCAAACTAACTCTCAAAAATTATAATTTCAGAAAAGCCAACTTTCCTATGATGTATCAACTTGTTGCCAATGAAGATTGGTCTCGAGTTTTAGAACAAACAGGCAACACTGCATGTCATAATTTGAACAATATTCTGTATAACATTTTCGACGTCACTGTTCCCATAAAATCTAATTGTGTTCGTAGATATCCGCACTGGTTCACATGAACTATTATAAAAAATATTCGAAAGAAAAATCGGGCCCACAAAAACTTAAAAAAGTATTATACTTCTATTTATCGAGAACAATTTATTTCGCTAAGAGCTGAAGTCAATTTACAAATTAATGAAGCTTATAAAAACTTCATTGTTGATAGTGAAAACAATATACACGGATATCCAAGTACTTTTTGGAATTTTATTAAGAGTAAAAAATGCAATTCTAGAATTCCCGGCATTATGAAGGATGACAATAACTCTTATTCCAAACCTCAGGAAATCGTCGACGCTTTTGCGAATTATTTTAAAAGTGTATACATCATATCGGATATCTTCCAATGAGGAGAGTCGAGTTAATTTCATTCGCAGTAGGATGTTACCACATATACAGCTCGCGTTGGCGGGAAAAACTATCAATTCAATTGATTCATTAATCACGATAGGTCGTGAGATTGAGGAAGCACATGTTAGCGTTCAAGAATATCAGACACCACCTGTGAATCCTCGTAACTCGGTAGAACCGGGATTAGAGTATCACCGTCCTAATACAAGGATTACTACTATTTCTCACCCAGCGGAATCAGCAAGTCATGGTAGATTCTCAGTAAGATTGAATAGACCCACTACTTCGAAAATAACTTCCAGTTCTCCTTCAACAAAAGTTGTGCCTTGTTACAACTGTCGTCAAGAAGGAAACTTTCGTAGATCATATCCTCGGCCTATTATCAAACGCTGTTTTCGTTGTGGAAAAGAAAACTTTACTGTACGAAATTGTCCAACGTGTTCAGGAAATGCCGTGCCGAACCATCGGTAGGTCATACGATGCGTTCTGTTACTAAATCTATGGCCAGTACCTCGTCCTCTAACAGTGAGATATTGAATAAGATCCTTCAGGTTTTTTCGTATATTTTCGCTAGTTGTCAAAGAGACAATCGTCCTCATTTGAAAGTTAACATTTTTGGAGTGGAAATGAAAGGTTATACAGAATATTGGTTCAAATTATGACATGCAGTGTTTACATCTGTTTGTTCTAAAACACCAGAACAATTTTCATTGGCAACAAGTTGATACATCATAGGAAAATTGGCTTTTCTGAAATTATAATTTTTTGATATGTTACAAAAATGAGAGAAGTTATTAAAACGATCACGACTATGTGAGGTTATCAAATCTATTTGTATGAAAGTGTGATGTTTGTCCCCGTTTACATGTGGATCCATATCCCTACGAACATTACAAACAGTTTTTGTTAGAACGAGATCTGGAGTACGATTATTAACATTCAAAATTCTGTTACATTGATACAGTTCTAAAAATTCCATAAAAGATATCAGTATTCTTCCCTTGCTATCGTCAATCCGGGAATTAAGAAGAGGGATATTGAAATCGCCAAGCAACACAACATTCTCACCCAGGAGGTAATCTAAGAAACTAACGTTACTGAAAAATTCTTCGAATTCAAATATGCAGAAGGTTGTGTTTGCTAGTACTTTGTCACCGACTATATCTATACAAGGTGTTGCAGAAATGACATGTGATAAGTCCAAAGGTTTGAATTTAATATTATTGCGAAGAGCGATAACTACTTCCCCTCCTATTTTTCTATTCGTTTCTCCAAATTTTCTATCACATCTGAGTTACTGTAGTTACCAGGAAAGAGTTCTGCATCAAACACAGCACTGGAAAGCCACGTTTCACTCAAACATATGATGTCTATTTCTCTAGAGCTGACTGCATTACAAAAAACGTCAGCCTTGGAGTTGAGACCTCGTACGTTCTGATAATAACATTTGAAGGAGTAACTGTGTCAATTATCTAAAAATTCACTATTTTTGAAGTGCCATTGAAGTGCTTAATTTTAATGTTGCCATTTAAATTGCTTGTAGAAATCCAGTTGTTTGGGAGTCTTATCAAAAGAGATAAAAATATGTTTGAACGCTGAGTGCTTCAGGTTGGGAGCCTTCTTTATTGATTCAAAGATTACTGTTATTGAGGGTAACTTTGATTGGGTTGATACCCATTGATTGATTGATCTATAAATTGAAAACCACAAAACGCAAGCACTACAGGAGAATCATTCAGGCGCTCTTAGAGCGATGCTTGTGCGAAAGTAGTGATTCACATTGGATTTGAATCGCTGGAGATTAACTCTATTTGGAAAAACGTGCTCACTTGTCATGAGTACATGGCATATTTGTAATATTCCACTTATATAAAACAAAATAGGCTGATAGCCAAGAAAATACTTTTTTGGAATGAGGCCATGTGTTTCAGTCAAAGTACTATATCCGAAATGTATTTTCTTGGCTATCAGCCTATTTTGTTTTATTCAAGTCAAATATTACAAATGTGCCATGTACTGCTTCTGATACTTCCTGTTGCCTGACAAGTGAGCACTGATGATGACGAAAGTCGAAAGCGCTTTGCAATAATTTTATGAATATACTTTCACACAAAACCTCTTCGATTCATTCCAATTGTAAAGACGAGAAGTAGAAGTATTCAAGAGATATTCATCGACGCCCACTTGTAGGGAACGTTTTTCCTGAAAGCTTAAGAGCCATACACAAAAATGATCCGACAAGCCATAGCATCGAATTATGGCCAGCAAACCCTCATGCCACACACGGCCTTGGAAATATCAAGCGAAACAGTACTTGACTCTTCATGTTCCTCGATTACGTCATTCCAAATATTGGTGACATACGATAGAAGATCGTCTGTTGATCCTTGTTTCCGAAAGCTATATTGATGATCGCTTCCAAATATTTGATGATATGGTAGTTTACGGCTTTCTCCATAATTTTTGATATCACTGATAGCAAAGCGACTGGTCTATATTCACTTGGAAATGTTTTCTTGCCCTTTTTGGGAATAGGCTGAACGCGAGCAATCTTCAAACAAGAAGGAAAATCCCCTTCTTGTAAGACAGGTTGAAAAGTCTGAAAAATACTGCTGCGAGTTCATTTGAGCACTTTTTGAGTACAATGTCGGGCACTTCATGAGGCCAGACGCCTTGTTGATATTGAGCTCTTTGAAAATTCGCCTGACTAGAAGTTGTCAGAAAGTAATTTCCGGCATTGTGGATTCTAGTGTGGGAAAAGTGGGTGGTGCCTTTCTCAGATAATCGACTGTGGAGTGGGATGCAAATTATTCAGCTTTGCTCTTTTACGGCTGTTGTTGCTTTTGAACCATCCGCTTGTGTTAGTTGTTAGATCGTGGATTTTGTAAGTTCTGATCAATAGCTTCCGCTACCGACTAGAAGTATCTAGAACCGTTAAGATTGGCAAGCAATTTATCCCTAATTCGTTGGTTGTGAAGTTCTTTGCCTTCATTTATTATAAGTTTGCAGTCGTTGCGACCATTAACAAAGCTAGTTCGATTTTCGACATTGGGATTTCACGTCACTAGCCAGAAACTTTTTGAAGGTGAAAATACACCAGAAAGACCATGATCACTGTATGGTTGTCTGCGGCTGGTGCGATTTATTATAATTTTCTGCAACCGAGCCACACCGTCACAGCATAGTTCTATTTTGAGGAAACCGTCAAAATGTAGTGAAAATTGCGTCAGTAGCCGGCACTACTCAACAGATCCTGCTCCACAACAACGCTCGCCCGCACGTTTCAAAAATAACTTTCCAAATATTATATGAATATAACCTCGTCCTCATCTACCATACCCCATAGGCCAGTGACAACAATCGAACAGAAAGACAATTCATTTCATAATGAATTTTTCGGGTAAAATGGAACTATTACAGATAATGAATTGCACATGAAAAACAACACTAAATGCTCTAATTGACTTCTTTTTGTTCTATGCATATAAGTTGTCAGACCATACAATATTTGTGGCCATTTTCTAGCATTATGGGTGCAATGCTATTAGCCTATTTTTTCCAACTTTCCTATTCATGTACTTTAACCACTTCACAAATCGTACTATTCCTTCGTAATTCCTTCCACTGGTGTGATGAACTTTGGGTATCCTGTAGCATTTGTATTTGTACATTTTCTGGCAGATAAATCTCTAATTCGTGGTCAATTTGTAACAATTAACAATTTTGATTAAAAATATTTTTGTGAATGGCAAATCCTAAATTGAAATATAACATATTTTTTGGGGGACGGAAAAAAGTTTGACATTTTATCTCTGATGACAGGTAACAAAATGTTCGCCCCGTGTTCTGTGTATTTTATCCCCATAAGGATAATTTTCACAATGTTTCGGCAAAGTCTCATTTGTCATGTTTTGGTGATGTCTGGTTTTTTCAACCAGACTGATTAGTTCGAACTCTGTGTCTCAATTTATAGGAATGGATGTGCCATTTACCTGCGTTGCTGCCACTACCTGTGTTTGCTCAACTACCTGTTTTGGTCTTATTACCTGAGCTGCCTCTCCTGCTTTTGTTATTGGAAAAGCCGCTTGTCCGCTGACACCTGAAGCATCTTCTATTGATCAGAGGGTACAGACTAGCTAAACGGCCCTCCATCTTTGACTTAACGCACATAATGGGCGGGTTCCAGGTGAATCTACGGTCTATTAAAAGGTCGAGGTACCTTGCCCGCTCGCCAGTCGATCTCCTTCCAGAGATTCTCATCCACAAGGAAGAACACTGGTTTAGGAGGCAATTCAAAGAAGCCGCATATATCTTGAACAGCAACGCATATAGCCAAACTAGCGTAGAGATATGCAACATATGGAGACAACTAATCAAGCGGAACACGACCAACTCTCGCCAAACGGTCAGCTTGCACTAAAACCGATGAAGCGGAAAGAGGGAAGAGAAGATACGTGAAAGCACTTGAATAATCTATGAATAGTCAGATCTCGGAGAAAGTCCAGTTATCACCCGAAGGCGATTATGGATACTAACATTCGAAACGTCGTGAATCAACTTGGTTTGGAATCTCAATTTTGGATTCCCATTTCTTGTGAGTAAATTTTTTATTTTTATCTCGTGTTAACAGTTTGATTTTTGTTTTGATTTTTTTGTTGTTGCTTGTATTTTATTTCATTGTCATTTAAGTTTTTTTGCTTAACATAATTGTTATTTTTCAGCTAATCTCTTTTTTATTTTTTCACAGATTCTTTCAGGTATTTCAATTTATATCATATTAGACAATGAAAGTCCGAACTAATGAAATGAATCAATCAACTGTCAACTTAATGAGTAATATTCATATTTCATTTATTTAATGAGCTCATCGAAGTAGAATTATATTCGCAATGTTAACATGTGCTGTTTAATTATTTCCCGCTAGTAAATAAAAGGGTCTTGATAATTGGAGGAAGGTGAACTGAGGAGAATTCAAAATTAACGGTAATATTGTGCTAGTTCAATTAGAGAAAATGAATGTATAGAGAAATACGCACTTGGTAATGAAAAAAGCCTCTGATGCGTTCTGAATATCAGAGATGATGAGAAAAAAGTTGAAAAAATATTTCAGTATTGTATGGCTGGTAAATAGAGAGAAATTTCATTGAGAATTATCATGTCTTAGTTAATGAACATTTTCCACACAATTCAAAATGGAAAAGTAATGAATATAGCTGATAATTTCATGATAGATGAAATCGCATGTGTCAATGAACTGAGTATTTTGAAGAATAGTACAAACACATTCTGTATTCTGCCGTCCACATAATCCAGACCATATTTATACCATTTTTATCTCAGTTGCATCTCATACATTATTAACAGGCTAAGAATAGTTCCAATACCTAAGTAATAATCTCCTTATATAGGGAATCTACATTTTGCAAAAGTTCTTGTTCCCAGTGAAATATTTGTTGAATGACGACTATGTTAATTTCGAGATCTCGATAATCATGTTATGTTTTTCCTTCGCCATATGCCAGGAAGCTGAATGTCGTTTATGGTAGCTGTGTTGAATGCATGAAACTATTCATAAGCAACCTATCTAATTATTTTTTGCGATGATACAAGTACGCCTGTGAACATCGTTCTCAAAGTGGAGTGGAAATTTTGACGAATAGAAACAAAAATTATATTCAATGTAAAGTGTAGAGAATAAAACTATTTTCTGAGATAATTTTTAATTTTATACAATTCATGTAGTGTTTGGGTTATCATACCATTATTTCCAAAAAGTATTTGAATGAATTTAAATGAAGTCACTTCTCATAGAGGACACCATTCGATTATTAGTTGCCAGCTTCCAATTCATGTGAATTATTGAATCTACCACTTGTTTATTGCAAATGTGGATCGCCATTGATGTCATTCAACAATTGCTGAGCGATGCTCATGCGGCATTTTTTTTTTTGTTAAAATTCAGCAATTTTGGAACGAGTTTATTCCCAAAACACGGTTCATTCCCGAAATGGCATGAGCCATTCGATATGCCGACATCCTCAGAAACTTCTTTAATAGTAATTCGATTATTCTTAATAACAATTTTATTCACTTTCTAAATATTTTCATCGGTTGTGAATGTGTGTCCGAGGCGAGCGACATCATTCACATCTTCTCCAGTTTCTGTGAAAAGCTTGTACCACTTGTAAAAATTTTTCTACCTCACAGTAGAATGTGGAAATTTTAAGGTTGTTGAGCACCTAATTTCATGTTTCACACAAAATTTGATGCAAATTCTTTGATCCCTTTTTTTCGATAGCATAAATCGCCGAATTCGCAAAATAATTTTAACTCTCATGCCTCTCACCAACGAAACAGCTGAAACTATGAACATATGTTCGAGACAGATGTGCTAATATAGAAAAATCGATAAAATTTGAACATTCATCTCATTTTGTTAACAGCCCAGGCGCTGTACAGTGCTTGGACAAGGCCATCTGTACTACCCATTTACTGGACTGGACTGTCCATTATCGCCAACATGATAGTAATTGAGTGGCTTTCTATATTGTTGACCAATCGGTCTTATTATATTGTGTATTGCCAAACATGCACCAAACTAACTGACTATTATAAAAAAGCAAGTATATCTGAGGCACCAGTCAATCTAATAATAACACTGATGATCTTCAAACAATACTCAACCTCTGACGGAAGCACCAAACTCTTACGAAGGTTCGAAATAGATGAACACTTCAATTCAGCAGACCACTATTTCAATCTTCATGCAGTCATTGTTCACTGCGGTTATGGCGTTGAATTTGGTCATCATTACCCATTGGTCAAAGACGAAACAGACTGGTTTAAGTTCAATGATAGTCATGTCACTAAATGTTCTGGCGATGTCTTGAATTTATTGGAGCCTCTGACATTGATACATGCAGATTTTCAGATCTTGTGCTGCAGCTTTTTCTGGGTTTTCCTGCAACTGAAAAAGCAAATGCGTCACCGGAATCAGTGAAATCGCCCCGAAACGCCAATTGATTTTTGTCGTTTTATAATTTCATGATTTGAATTACTTTCTTCTTTAACGAATACTATTGAAAATTTTTGTTTATAGAAGATTGTATAAGATCTAACGTGACAGAGTAAGTCATATCGATAAATGCTATCTTTAAAAATTGTTTTCTTGCCAACTGGGTGATTCAGCCTGATTCGGCCGAGCGTGGCCAACAGAAGTGAAATATTTTTTAAATGGAACAACCAGTATATGAAGAGGTCATTCGATTACATATTTTTATATCTCTCAGAGGAATTTTTATTTTCAACTTATCATTGCGGCATTTATGATGTACTGTTTGGAACCTTTGGTGTAGTAATGAATATTATTGGAGTTTTTTTCCCCAAAACCAAATCGTTATTTTTATACCTCGATCACAAGTGATCATCTTCAAGAAGAAGATAAAACTCTTCCTTCCAGTTTTATCTTTCTCTTGAAGATGATTACTTGATGATCGAAACACGTGTCGAGGTATAAAAATAACGATTTGGTGTTGGGGAAAAAACTCCAGTAATATTCATTGCTACATTGCCAAGTTATTCCAGAAAAACTTATTTTGCAGGAAGACAATTTTTTTTCACCACCCGTATGTTTACAGCAATTAAGTGTTTTTTTTTCAGGAATAGTTAGTCAATATCACTACTATAATTTCGAAAATCTCAACTTTCAGAAACAATATATACGGTGTTCGGTAAAACCGGTCAAGTTTCATCCATTTTCAAAGAGACATAATTCAACTTTCTCAAATGGAATAACCCGTATTTTTTCATTAGTATAAAATGTTTCAACATTCAACTACATTTTTTATCACAGGTAAATTATACGAAAAACTGATATTTTACAAATCATACCAAGTTTTAATAACTGTTTTAACCACAAAAAAAGGTATTAATTATACAAGCCAAAAATTTATTAAATTTAGGCTCAAGTTGTTTTGTCTCCCGACTCGAAGCGGAGGAAGACAAAAAACCGAGAGATAAAATCTAATATTTTTCCCGTGTATAATACACAATTTTTTTCTGTGACCTGAAAAATGACGATTTAATATTGAAAAAAACATTTTATTGCAATATGTTAAAGTCAGAAAATTATAGATGTGAAATTTGCGTTTTCAAACAGGTAGGCTGTTATACTTATAGCATTGCTGGGAAAGCAGTCAACAGAAAATCAAGTATCTGTCAATTCAATTCTGTGATTTGATTTAAAAATTGCGAACTTAGTGGTTAGTAGTTATTTTGAAATTCCGAGTTTTCTCTGACTCCACCGGAGTTAGTAGAAGCA
>WOGN01000987.1:0-21038 GCA_015342105.1 Leptinotarsa texana | reverse complement strand
CATACATTTTAAATTTTCCTATTTCAGTTGAAGGTCTGGAGAAGATAGTTTCTTTTCTTGTTTCTTGGTTGAATAAATGAGTGATATCAGTTTTTATGTCTATCACACAATGATCAGATGAGAAGGGATCATAAACGCTAGTTTCACAGTTTATTTGACCATGAAAATTTATGAATATGTTATCAATACATGCATTAAACCTAGTATTATTGAACATCATTTGCGTAAATCCATATGAATTCATAATATCGAGAAAATTATATTTTTTAGAGTAATTTTGATAGAAATGTATATTGAAAGCACCATCAATGATAACTTGTTTATTTGACTTGAAAATTTTATCTGAATATAATACCATTATATCTAGAAAATATGCGAAATTTCCATCTGGTGGTCTGTATATGGTGATAATAACAAAATTGATATTCATTAGCTCTATTGTAGCAATCTCACAGTACATTCCACAACTAAGTGCAAGTAAATCCTCCCTATTTAGAAAATTTGTCTTTTTTTACACATAACCACCGTAAATGTGTGTACTTTTTGCGTATGAGGAAGACAAAAAGTGTCCAGAAAAACATAAGACATCATACCTAAAATCAAGTTCTTTTAGTTATCCTACCTTATTTTTCAAAGATCTCATGTTTGAATGGAATACATTCAATTCTACTCAATTTTTTACTTTGTGCATAACAATAAAATTTTTATCAATTTTTTGAGAATTATAACAATATGTTGCGTTTCTAGATTCTGTACATTTCGAAAATTTGATGCATATTTAGAGTTATTTCTGAATTTTTTGTTGTACATTTCTTTTTTGTAATCGTATCTATATACATCCACACCTCTGAATCAGAATGTGTTTGTATAAGCCATTTCTTTTTTACTGTAGTCCACACCGATTTTAAAGCACCTGTTGTCTTTAATTTTTCTATGGGTATCAATCTCTGTAACAGTAACACGATTTTTTTTATTAGTCTTTACATTCAAATATTCCACTATCATATTTTCTATAATATGGTCTTTAACCCTGGATACAAACAACTAGATTATTTTGTCCTGATCTCTTCCTGCAAATCATATACATTCCCCCCCTCTTCATTGATTTTTGCCTCTTCGATATAAACTTTATTTTGGTTTTTTTGGTGGCGTTTATAAGTAATATTTTCAAAATCATGGTCTACTTCTGTTTGTGTCTGTGATGATATATTTTGCTGAGGGGAATCATCCTGTAAGCTGATTAATTACATTTATTTGCTTGTTTTGTATTTCTTTAAGGGTAGTCGTTTGTTTGTTTTCTGTACCTGGGTCGGTTTTGTTTCATGTGAATTATCTGCCACGTCAATTTTTTTTTGTGGGAATCTCCAATTTTTTACCACTTTTATGCTGAATTCCAAGATTCGCATTTTCATATTTTGTTTTCAGTGCATCTATTTTATCTTTAAGTATTTCAGTGACAGTTTCCTTATCAATAATTATTGTATTTTCATCAGCGATAATTTGTTTCAGAAGTTCATTTTCCTTTTTCAAAAATTCGTTGGGCTGAATGGGCTCCAGCTCTATTAGATTAATAATTGGCACATCATAGCAAATCTTCAATCTTGCTGCACAGCTATAAGGATATACAGACTCAAATATATCACATTTGAAACCTGTGTTTGTATTTTTTTTACAATTTTTTTTACACGTTTTTCGGGACCGATCTAAATAGCGTACTTCACTGTCGGCCATCTTGTCCCTACCTTGTTTCTCCCTTGCACTCTGAAAGATATTACGTGGTGCTAGCTTGAATCCTCTGCATATTTTATTCTGTGAATCACTCACTGAACGGCATGAATTTATCATTCAGCAAATTGAAATAACCTCCAACATTTATAATTTCTTTCGAAAAGAACGGTTCCTCAATATGGTTACCCAAAACTCTTGCACAAACAGTTATTTTGTTGGCATGTGTGTGAATTTAGCTTGTCCTATTTGAATTTGAATGACTCCAGTATCAAAAATTTGGTGATTCATTTGCCCATTCAAATAAACAGTTCATTCATCAGAGAAACATGTGGTGTAAAACAAAGCTGGATATTGGTTGGCAAAGTACGAGAGGGTCTAATAAAATTCATTAATTCATGAATCATATTCATTTCCTAATGGTTCCTTCTCACTGTTGATGTTTGAAACAACTCAGTTGAAGACTGCAAATTTTTCATTAAAGCAACCTGGCCGAGATTGTCGCATTTTTTTATCAACGGTGCTTTATTCTAATATATAAAAATGGATGTTTGTTGGTTGGTTGGCTAGTAATTGATAAACTTTTACATCGCTCAACCGATCGTGATGAAACTTGACATGTATGAGTAATTTTTTATAGAGAAGGTTTAAAAGCTATTAATTTTTCTGTAACTCGCCACTAGATGGCTCTGTAGAAAAATTTTTTTGGAAGCACTGTTCTATAACGCTGCACACGCCTTAGTTCGTTAATTCTGATTCTATCAAAACATTGGAACATCACCGATACAGCAACATAGTACTAGTCAAGTCATGTAATATTTCCAAAACATATTTATGTCTCACATTTCTGTTTCGTTGAGTCACACTGAAAACAGTAGCAGTGGCATTTGTAGATTTTCCATATTCGCAGTATACCCACTCTCTAAGCTCAATCTTAAAGTATTTAAACCAGTTTCATTGAAAATGAAAATAAATAAAAAAACTACTTGAGTTCAAACAGGAAAAAAATTGAAAACCAATTTGATAGTTACTATTTTAGACCGATAGACTAATTTTGATATAAACATCAACTTCAGCAATAAGTATGTAATGAAATTTAAGACTACACTGTGCACTTGAATAAAAAATGTTTCACCGTGAGTTTTGAATTCCGTTATTTTTCATTTGGAATAGAGACGTGAATGCTTTCATTTGAACATTACTCATCATTATTATATCAAAAGTAATACAGGATTCAATGTAGAACATCAGTGGGACTACCTACAACGGATATTACACAGCATATTGCAGACACCTATATAGTGGCACGTGGCATGAATACAACGATTCACACGTGTTCCCAATTTCGCAAAAATCACTTGTGAGCAATGAGGCATATGTCCTCTTTTATGAACAGGTTTTTTTTTCTTCTTTCCTTTTTTTATAACCTGAGTTCTTTGAATTGATTTGTATTTCACGATTGTTACATGTAATAAGTATATTCAAAAACAGTCACCATGAAAATAAGGTATCACTCGAATGTTATTTCCATATGGAATTTTCATATGAGCGTTAGCTGACATGGAGTTGGTTTAACGCAAAAAAATGTACCCAATAAAAATTGATTTTTCACAGTGTCAATACCAGCTGACTCATTTTTAAGGATTCCTTCAAATGGGTAAATATTAGGTTATTTCAATAGTTTTGTTCTTTTCAATGTCATTTATTTTCAAAGTTACATTTCTCGATGAATATTTATTCTACTGCATCGTGGTATATACTGAGAATTTTCTACTCTATATATTGATGTTGTTAGTTTTTTACATATTTTGAATTTATAACTCTTTTCAGCTATCACTATATGGTTTCGCTACGCAATTTTTGGCTATTTTTCTCTTTCAACTGAATCGAAGCGCTCCCATGCAGTTTTTGGTGATTTGAAACTTAATGGAAAAAATATCTGAAAGTGGGCACCCATTCAAACTATCGATAGAAATCGTCACGTGGTTTTTGCGCAACCAGAACGATTTTTTGGATCAGATCGTCACGTGATATCAAAAATGTATCATCTATGACAACAAGAGACTTTCTGGACAGTGGTTTGACACCGACAAGCCGCCCGCAAAGGGCAGAAACTCGCCGGAAAAGACTGTGTTTGATGTATGGTGGTCAGAGGCTGGTGTAATTCACCAAAATGTCCTGCGATTAGGACAAACCATCACAGCAGAGTCCTATTGTGAGAAAATCGCCGGAATGTATCAAAAATTCCATCAGCAATAGCAGGCGCTAGTCAACAGAAGAGGTGCGACCTTGCTTCATGACAATGTTTGTCAATACGGAAATTGAATGAAATGAGACTCTTCTGACTCACCCATCATATACCGCAGAACTATCGCCAATTGACAATCATTTTTTCCAGCACTCCAATAACCTTTTTCATTGGTAAAACTTTCGTCAATCAGAACCAGTCAAGAACGGCCTTCGTTGATTTAAAATTTTAGTATATAATTGAATGAACAAAAAATTAACGTATTTTGCAATTTTCAATCTCTTTTGAAAAAATTCCAAAGCATTTGAGATATCTGACAAGAACTCCTACGTTTAGAACCCTGTAAAATTTCATAAGTTTCAGTTAGACTCGAGAACTTTGAATGTTGTCTAAGGAGGGCCTCAGTGCAAAGTATGGAAGTAACAAGTCAATAAATTTCAACTGAAAAGTTTTTGTACATTCTTGTGAACATGTAAAAACTCAATATCATTCAATTTTTCATTTGCCTCTTGTAGAAGTATTCTTCATAGAACTGCACATCAAGGAAACACTTTTTCATGTGATTTTTGTTTTTCCAATCAAATATCAATCAATAGTATGGAGACTTCAGAGATTTCAAATCCATAAAATAAAGTCAATTTGACTATTCTCATGACAATTTCATTGAAGCTAACATATTACTATAGTAGGCCATGGAGTTTTGTGGAATTTAAAAATTTTTGTTTTATTCGAAAAACAAATTCAAACTAAAGGGAGAAGGTGATATTCAACAGAATTCAAATACTTTGTTGAAAATTGAATAAATCCACCAATATACTCTATGATCACCCAATGAACCAAAGCACTCTTTTGGTTGCATCTAATTTCATAAGAGCTAACCAAGAAACTATTTGTGACATGAAATTAGAGTCAGCCTCTATTCATAATAATGAAATGATATTTTGATACAATCCACCTTATAGGCTTTTTGTTCTTTTCGTGGAGAATCGAATATTCTAGCTGAACCATACAAATATATACATGAATTTGTCAGAATAGAGAAAAGGTTCTGAACACTTTTCAAGCTTATTCAATTATAGAAAGACCCAATCCGCAAATCAATATCTCATAGTGATTCAATTATCGCGGTAGATAGCTTATGTTCGTTGGGAAGGAAGAGGAAAGAAAAAATTTCATGAAAGGTCTGTTCAAGTCAATATTAGCTCTGATCCAGCACTATTGAATACGACAACTTATTTGTGCTAGCAAGAGGTTGTTCTAAATGTGAGATAGGGAAACGAACCGGAATCAAAGCTTTACCGACTCACTTCTGACTTATTGAGTCATAAAATTTATTAATGTGCGGAATGAGGCGCAGTGTAGTAGCCATTTTGGTAGTTTTCTCAAATAAGTCAATAATTCTATAATCCTAATAGTTCATTTCGAATCACAATTGAAATTTGCGCATGTTCAGCTAAGTGGGTAAGTTAAAAGTGGGTGGGAATGTTCGGCCCTTTACTGCAATCCGCGAACAGTTATTGTGGCTCACACCTATTCAAACGCAACCAAATATATCCAACTCCGAAATGAAATCATTTGATATGGTGTGCGATCATTCCAGTCAGATGGCTAGAGTAAAACTGCCAAACGCGGAAAAACTGTTTCAGTCCGCGGCAGAGCAGATACAGAGTATGTGTTCTGCTACTGGGTCCTGGATGTTACAAATGAGTCATTTTCCCCAATCTAGTGAGAAATTGATCGGAGCTTAGTCTGTGACTATCATCATTAGTTGGGTAGGGGACACAAATGTGTAGCTTGAGAAGTAGGTCATCTGTGACCTATGCAGCTTCCGTCAGAAGGCTGAAGGGTAGTAACTGCACCCACCAGCCAGGAGATGCTCTCCTGATTCTCTTCCGGCAATCCAGGCCGGAATGCTTCATCATTATGTTCAACTTGCACTGCAGCCTCGAGAGCTTGTTATCTTATTCTTGACAATCAACCCAATAATTTTTTTCTGTATTCACTACAAGTCCCTTGTTGGATGTGTGTCATTGTTTTCTGGAAATAATTTTGTTTGTCCATAGATTGCTTGAATCCTGTGATGTGATCCAGTACCTCATATTTACATAAAATATAACAAGCTGTATCTCTCCCTTTTTAACATTGCCTGCAGCTAAAATCTTCTATGTACAACTCTACATTGTACAAATGTCTCCTCAATAGGAAGTGCCTAGTGAGTTGCACTATAATTATTCTGGGTCAATCCCTCTTTTGTGAAATCAGTTCTTCAATTTTCTTCTGATACGGTCCCCGTGGAAAGGTGGCCTGAAGAATATTCGAGAGCTTAAAATTTATCATTGCCATTAGCAATATCTATAATATTGCAAAAATAAGGATAAGGTCTGATGAACAGTATTCCAGAAGATTTGATATAAACTCAAGAGTTCTACAGGGTGAGAGTTCCAGTTATAATAATAATAATAATATGATAAAAAGGGAAATGAAAATTTCTATGTTTTTCAACACTTTTATTTGTAACTAACGTTACTGCAGTTTCGTCCTATATGGACATTTTTAAACTTTAAAGGATAGTTTAGTTTATTGTTTAAAGTTTGAAAATGTCCATATAGGACGAAACTGCAGTTAGTTATAAATAAAAGTGGTAAAAAACATAGAAATTTTCATTTCTCTTTTCATCATGATCTCCTACCACGTAGTAACGGCTACATCCATCAATTCATTAATAATAATATATTTATTGCCATAGGTTTCCTATGAAATATCAGTAACGTCAAATACAAAATTACAATTTACAAATACACATATAAGTAAATGCTTTGAATGACATAAACATTACAAGAAAAACGTAAGAATATATATCATCACTTAAGAGTACATTTATTTGTGGCTGTTATGAAAATAGAGAAAAGTATACAACTCATACATTACACTTTACAGACATTGTAAAATTCGTCAAGTGGATATAGTAAATTTTCAGTCAGACAGTCCTTTAAACTTCGTTTGAAAATACTCATGGTATTGATTTCTTGGAAATGTGGAGGCAGTGCATTATATATTTTCATACAGTTGCAAGTACGGACCTTTCTCGGATAGACTTGTACTATGTAGTGGAATGCTTAGATGCTTACTTCCTCTTGTTACCATATTGCAAATGTATTAATTATTTGTAGGAAGTTTAGACAGATATTGTTTAGTGAATATTGCAATATTATATATGTAGGCACAATAAACGGTCATAATTCCTAAATTGGGCAATAATTGTCTGAAAGGGGTGTCATTTTTTAGGTTGAGCATAGTTATTATGATTTTTTTCTGATAGATAAATATATCCTTGGATGTTGGTGCATGAGATGACGTCAATTTGGGGACATATGACGTTAACAAATATCAAGAAAAGAATTGGGCCGAGTATGGAGCCCTGAGGCACTCCTATGTCAGTTTGTACTTTTCGGAGTAGGATACCGAAGTTTTGAAATCATTTTTATATGATATACCGACTATTTGTGTTCGGTTGCTGAGGTAAGATTTTATTAGATCATTGGCTTTTCCTCTAACACCATAGCGAGTTCCACTCTTTTTTTTAACTCTCAATATTGATCCCTATTTCGCGAAAATAGAGCCAATGGCATCATTATGGATCAGGTGACTAAATCACACAGGTATGTGTTCCTACTAGCAATTGGGAGCTATTCATGGTAATGTTATCGTCAGCAAAATTGAAAAATGGTCTCACTTCAAGATGAAGATTGCCAAAGAACGTAATCGTAGATGTCTCATCCTGGGAAAACACATCACACACGCTACTGAACACATACATCAATCAGTGTTAAGACAAAAAATAGAGCACAACAACATAACAGAAAGTTTCACTTACAGGTTACGAATCGAAATTTTCAAATAATAGCAACCAATGGATTTTTCGGGTGTGTGTTCACTCTAAAGAACTTCACTTGTAAAGACACGCCCAAAAAAGCCATTGTGTAGCGAAACACGTGTAGAATTTTTTTAAAACTGTTTGGTGAATTATGTGCCAATTCGGAAGATGAAATTTGCCTTTAATCAGAGCTTTTGTTGGATGAAAACTTGCTTTATACATCAGAGTGATGTAGGCTCTACAAACATAATTGATGACATGTGATGCACTGTTTGGAACATTCAACACTTCGACACATGTTTCGATCACCAAGTGATCATCTTCAAGAGGAAGATCAAACTAATCATACTTACAAAACTATCACTACTTATACCATAGATACCTTTTCCAGGTACCTGCGTCCGAAGTGTCTTAAATTAATTTTAAAACGTGTCTTTATGCAATAGTCAGGTAAATCCAATAATTGAAATATTATAAGGTACATAAAATTCACTTCTCATAATGCCTTATCGACTAGTCTTACATAAATTCCACAATGTGTCCTTATGTAACAGTAAGGTGAATCTAATAATTAAAATATCATAATATGAGATACAAGCGGCTTTCACCTTGATATATTGCTTGAAAAATTAAACTACTACGGGGTTAGGAGGTACCACCCAATCTGATACAATCCTATTTTAAAAATCGCCTTCAAGCGATAAATATTGGAAATTCCTTATCTGGTTTCAAACACAATGAACATGGTATTCCTCAGGGGTTAATATTAGGATCGTTATTGTTAAGTGACTTAAGTAACTATATGATTCCGGTGAAAACTTATTCGTTTGCAGATGATACGACGTTCATATATTCTGGGAAACTGAGATCAGATCTGCACAGAATTCAAGAAGACTTAATTAAAAAATCTGAAAACTGGTTTGCAGCCAATAAACTCAAAATTCATAACAATAAATCACAGTATATTCATCTTTCGTCTATGTATGCCATAGAAACCCATTCTGTAAATTTACTAGGAGTAACTCTGGATAGTGATTTATAGTGGAAACCTTATATTACCAAATTCAGGAGTGAACTATGGCAGTGCTCTGTTCGTCCAACGACAACTTCAAACTATAACCAATTATAATGCACTCAGAACAACGTAATTTTTGAAAGTTTTCATTTAACTTGACTTGTATGTATAATAATAATAATAATAATGCTTATTATCTCATACACTGATATACATTACATGGAGTGCTATCGAAAATAAACAAGATAATCACAGAAGCCATAGAAATCTATAGCTTGTTCGTGATAAGGATACATTGTAATCAACATTATAAATACTTAATCTAACATTAAAAGTTAATGAATGATGAATTAATCATTAACCTCATCAACAGAGACAGTAGTTTCAAACAGAATATATAGTTATTTTCGTCTGCTCAACAAATGCTTGAGATAAATTGCTGTTTGAAACAGTTTGATTAACAAAATCAGAAAAGAAGGCTCTTTCGGTATTCACAATGAATTTCTTTACTTCTCTCATAAACATGTGAGAACTGTTGATATTATTGATTTTTTCTGGTAATATTTGGTATAAGCGTGGTAGAAGAAATGTTGCATTTCTTTGTCATATGGTTTTGTCACATCGTGGTGCATTTAAAGAGTTTGCCTTTTTCCTAGTATTATAGGAGTGGATGATTGGTTTTATTTTGATGTTTTCTTGTTTTACATTACTGAGTATGCTCATACAAAAAAGTTGTCGAATATCACATACATTCGCTTCTTTGAATAAGGCAGCATTGAATATAATCTTCAGTATACATTTTTGTATGACATTTAGATTCCTAAGATAACAATCATTCACTCCTCCCCAACCTATTATAATACCATAGGATACTTGGGATTAGACAAGTGCGAAGTACAACGTTTCAAATGTTGAATGTCAAGAAAGTTTTTCAAGTTATTGAATTTGGAAAGTGTACCTCTCAACTTTCTGATTATTCCTTTCATATGTAGGTGCCATCGAAAATGTCCATCTTAATGGATACCTAGATATTTTATTGACTCGCCTTTAGGTATGTGATTATTGTTTCCTATATTCAGGGGTCCCATATTGGTTAATGTACTGCAGTATGATGTAAGAGGCAAATATTTGGTTTTTAGAAATTGATCGTAAGTTTATTGTGACAGAACCATTTTTCGATATCAATGAAATTTTTTTCTGCAGACATTTTCAATTGGTTCCATGAAGAGTCGGTATACAAGACAGCCGTATCGGCAGCAAAGCTGAAAATTTTACCATTTGTTGGCATCTGCAATAGTTCATTCAAATATATTGTAAACAAGATTGGTCCTAGAACCGTTCCTTGCAGAACACCATAAGTAACAATTTTGGGAAACTGATAATCACATCGATACTAACTCTCTGTTCTTGGTCACATAGATAGCTTTCGAAAATGTCGTAAGCTTTCCCACGTATTCCGCAGTTCTCTAATTTTCTCAGGAGTTTTGTATGACTGACGGTATCAAAAGCTTTGGATAAATCAATGAAGATGCACATTGCTGGAATTTTTTTGTCAAGAGCTTCGTAAATACAAGTAGTTAGATTTTGTTATGCATCTTCCGTGGATCTTCCCTCCCTGAATCCGTATTGCTGCATATAAACATATTTTACCTATTCAATAATGTATCATCATTCTTATCATGATAGGATCTGACTTTAATGTTTCCTAATTCGATTTTCAATTTGTTACACTAAATGACATTTTGTTATTGAGTTTGAAGTTATTGAATTTTTGGCGAAAAATGACTTTCCCGAAAGAAGAAAAAAGAGATATGATACAAATTCATTACAGATACGATAGAAACAGTTTTAGGACATCGAAAATGTATTTAAACTTGCTTTCCGAAAGACGACAACTAAATCGAACTATGTTCAAGTTATTATATCAAAATCTCACCAAATTTAGTTCATTTAAAAAACCTTTGAAAACATATGGAGACAGAGTTGACCAGGGAACTAAAAAAAATTTGACAAATAAGCCATGTATGAGGTATATATATGTATAAAAAAAAATGATAATTTGCAGATAAAGATGAACCGGGGAAATCAACAGGTCAAATTTCCTCTGAAATGAATATTTGGATACATCTCAGAAAAAGTATTTTGAAATGTTGAAAAATACACATATCTCAAGAAATTGGATCCAGGTGATCCCGAAAGGCGATTAGAATTTGGTAATTGGCTATTAAGAAGACCTTATTTTCCTGGAAAATGAAAGTTGCACTTTTACGAATTGTGAGATATTCAATAGAAATAACCACATTTGGAGCACAAACGACGTGTAGTAATACTATAAGGAATTTCCATAACACTTAAGTCTTGAGACCTTGCTGGCCACCTCACCGGCCCATTATTCCTTATCCATTTATCACCAAACCTTTCAGCCAGGTAATTAGATACTCATCTGGTAGTGTGCAGTGAAGCACCATTATATTGAAACCAGATGTTTTTATAATTAGCCAACAGTAGATCATACAAATAGTCTTCGAAAATCGACTTTCAAACCAGGTGATAGGTTTCTTGATTCAGAATTCCGGCAAATAAATGAGTACCCAAAATTCTATCTCTGTAAATTCCTGCAAGCACGTAAGTACTAAATCGCACTTGAGTTCGAATTTCTCGGAAATGCCAATAAAACAGAAAAATAAATAACCAAACTCGGTCAGATTTTGATCCACTAACTTGAACATAGTTCGATGTGGTTGTCCTCTTTCGAAATACAAGTTTAAATACATTTATGATGACCTAAAACTGTTTCTATCGTATTTGTACTGAATTTGTATCACACATTGAAAAGGTTAAATCTGGTTCTAGTCAAAACAGAAAAAATCCAATGTAGCGCCCTTGAGAAAAAATAATGTTGATGATGGTAGCCGGAAGACGAAATGTCGTATAGCAAATCTGAAAACACCATTAGGTAGTAGGCAACAAGTGGCAATTAAGGAAATGCAATATATTTACTAATGCTTCGAAAAATAAATCCAGAACAAAATAAAAACCGTTTTCCGAAATTTCGGTTTTTCCCGGATATCTCCAGATACACTCGAAATTTCAAAACTTTTTTAACGGCATATTGTTAGTCAGGTAAATGCGCAACTTTCTCCCAATTTAAACATCTTCGTATCTCCCATAGTTTCAGAGATCCCAATGGTGTGGATCGAATTTGAAACACCCTCTAGATGAATGAATGAAAAGAAAGAATGATATTTCTATGTAGATATTCAGATAGTTGACATATCATAAGATAGAAAAACAGTATAAAAATATACGAGGTCTGTTCAAAATATGAGGTGAATGTTCAAATTCGGCAGGTAACGTACACGATTACTGATTTTTCGATGTTGGTGATGACAGTGGCATATGGTGATTGTACTCTGAGTCACAAGTGGAACAGCTTTCCATAGAATGTTGAAATGATGTGAATGACTACGCCCTGGATTTCCCAGCACATCAACAACCGATGAAATGATTGAGAAAGAGAAGAAAATTATTGTGGAGAATCCTCGATAGAAGTTGCTGAGGAAGTCGGCATATCAACATAGTCTATAAGAAAATTGAAACTGACATCAGAAAACGGAAAGGAATTTCATCATAGCTTACTTAGAGAGATTTGTTTACCTTCTCAAACACTCAAGTCCGTGATTTCATATTTCACGGCTCTAAGGTCAGTGAACCCATTCATATGAACATTGGAATATTGATGGTGAAGATTCATATATCCTGAAATAACATTTCAAGCAAAAATCTATATTAATAACCAGCTGCTGGCCTCGAGTTAGGCCCAAGCCCGTATTATTGAAACAACATGAAGTGTTGTTTATTATTCCTGAATTTTTGAAACATGACCGTTGTATTGGAATAATTGATGTCTGGCAAACTTAGGAGAGAAATATTAAAACAAATGAAGGTGAATGTTTCGAAGTAGTATTTCTCTGAAATTGCCTCCAATTATTTTTGGAAGTGCAGTATATTATTCAATCGACTATCATGAGGCATGAAGATTAATATATATCATGAACACGAGTTTCAGGTGAACTAAACGTTTCAGAGAAAGGCGTTTGACAGACGTGATCACGGATTACTGCTATCGAAATTGTACAGGTACGGCTTTTCTCTGACCCTGATTCAACTTTTTATATCATACGTCACTGACGGGCGTCAGTAACAGTTATAACATATTCAATGGCTTCAACTCCGTTGGATATGCAGCTACTTCGGGTGTTCCATAAGGAAGCAATCTAGGCCCACTTATCTTTAACACTTTAATAAACGATATAGTTGAGGTCATTGACATCAATTGTTTGATATACGCGGATGACCTGAAATTTTATTGTGAGATCAATAGCATCGAGAACTGTCTTCAACTCTGCCTCAATATGAAACGTGTTAAGCAATGCCGTTTTCGCAATAATGTTCCTTTGAACGTAGGTAATTGTAGTAATTGAAAATTCGCCATTTTCATATCAATTTTTAATAAACGATATTCTACTTCAACAGCCTCTCACATTCACCGGTCTAGATGTTACCTTCTACACAAAACTGTCTGCTGCAAACAGAATGTATGGATTTATTGCACGAAAACCTATGCTTTCGTCAGATCAGAATTAGAATATGCATCCATAATCTGGAATCCGTGTCATCAGTTGTATACAAAGAAAGTTGTATCAGTACAACGTCGTTTTCTAGAACTTATCTCCTATAGATCATCCATTATTAGCTAGACACGATATGAATACCTTGAGTTGCTTTTGTGATTGTCACTCCAAAATGTTTCTATTACAACTGACCGAACTCTGCAGTGGTTAATCCTTTTTATCTGTCGACACCACGTACAAATATTCTGAAACGTTCACCTCTGCATAACATGTGTGTCAAATGCAATTTTATGATTAATCGTGGTTACTTACGACACAGAAACTAATCAACAATCGATGCACTAGAAAAGTCCAATGGTATGACGATTGGTTTTTTCGACATTCACAGAATTATACATGTGAAATGGCTTCCTGCAGGATCAACAGTGGATAAAAAATATCATCAAGCCATTAGTTTGAGCCCCTCTCCGGAGTAAGTGGTATGGAAGCCATCTGAGTTGTAGAAGAATCGGTCAAGTAATTGTTTAGTTATTTTCGAGCAAGCATGGAATACCACCATATTCACTAAATGTACATCCGTGTGACTGAACTCCCGATACTGAATGGATCATCAAAAGGATCTTTGATATAGTGGAAGCTGACAAGGAAAAAGGAATGGAGACCATGAAGAATGGACACGTGCAGGACTCGTGGAAGAGAGTACATTGTGAAAAAAAATGAAAACTTACACCAGGGAGCAGCAGGGATAGGAATGATATGTTCATTATCAGAAAAAGGGTAATTAGAGTGTATTCCATTAGTTCGAACTTCCATTGTCTACTTTGATATAAATTGATTTGAAATCCCTAGAATAATCTGTAAAAAAATAAAAATGAATATCTGAAAATAAAAATGAATATCAAGCAAAAAAACTTAAATTACAATGAAATAAAATACAAGCAACAAACAGAAAAATATGTAATAATCTATGTAATAACTACATAGTAAAAATATGTCTTAGACTATATATTATGAACCACCTACTTCTTGTAAGTGTATTAACAAACCCTGTTAAATATTTGTGCTGCTCCAGGTTGTTACACAATAAACCACAATAAATCTATTGCCAAACATTTGCGTTATTTTCATTTTTGAATACTGTTAGAAAAAACCCTTTTAGATCACCACTTTTGTTGCACTGGCTAAATTTATCATTTATTTTTTCCCTACACCATTTCCATGTATCATTGGAAATTCCGCAATCACGTAACCGATGTGGAATGCTACCTATTTCATTGCATTTCAACATAAACTGAAAATCAAAAAATTATTAACAAGAAATGATGATCTTGTTCTTGAAGATGATCACTTGGTGATCGAAACACGTGTCGAGGTATAAAAATAACGATTTGGTGTTGGGAAAAATCTCCAAAAATATTCAAGAAATGAAAATTGAAAATTGAAAGATTCCAAACCAAATCACTTCACGATGTTTGGATTGTTAGTATCCATAATCGTCCTCAGATAATAAGTGGACTTATTCCTCCGAGATCTGACTATTTTAGGTCATTCGAGTGCTATCAACTATCCCCTCTTCCCTCTCTACGCTTCATCGATTTTTGTGGAAACTGACCGTTTGGCGGTAGTTGGTCGTGTTCCGCTTGAATGGAGGTTTCCATATGTTGCTCATCCCTACGCTAGCTGGCTAAATGCGATGATGGACAATATTCATGCGGCTTCTTTGAATTTTCTCCTGAACCAGTGTTCCTCTTTTTGTTTGTTTGACTATTTCAAATAAGCTATGGTATTCTTAATTTGCTGGTTTCTTATGCTTGGCAATGCAAACTATTAATGGCATCGATGTTTCCCCGCACTCGCAGGGTATCCGGTAAATGCGATTCTTGGAATCGCAGTCCGCGTTTGGTGACCTGGTTTTCGTGAGACTGCTACGAATAGTGTTTCCAGATCTGAAACAGGTTCTGATGTTCTACTTGGACCCAATTCTTTTTTCCTTTCCGATAATCATCTGTAGGGAAGTACAAGTGGCGGCTTCTCTTCCTTATGGAGCTCTTGCTTTCTTCTAGCTAACGCCTCTTTCACCATTACTTGGAGTAACCATTTCGTTGAAGGTCATTTTTGATGATGCCTAGTTCCTTTTCGAAACCTTTCTTTGTATTACAGAGCCCGAAAGCACGGTCTAGTAGAGTCTTGATGATGCATCTCTTAGTCGATTGATTGTGGTTGAATTCCTGGTTCAGATACTATCCCGTGTGAGTGGGTTTTCGATATACGGATGTTTCCCATTTAGTGTCGGTTCTCTTCACCAATACATCTAGAAATGGTAATTCGTTGTGGACTTTCTGATATTTATGGATGGACTCACGTTATTGATGTGCTTCAGGAAGGTGTCTAATTGTGCATTGCTATTGTTCTATATTATGAAGGTGTCGTCCACGTATCTCAACCAGACTCGCGGCTTCTTTTGGACTTCAATGGCCAATGACTATATATTGGCTATAACCGGTGAAAGTGGCGATCTCATTGGCAGTCTTTCAGTTGGACGTAGCAGTTTCGTACACAGGATCCTAGTAAACCCATGATTACTTGTATCGGTAGGTTTGTTCTATCTTTCAGGTCTCCATCTTCGAATAGCTTCCTCTGTATTAATCGAAGTGCTTCTTTGACAGGAACGTTGATGTAGAGGCTTTCCACGTCGAAACTGATCAGTTGATCCTCCTCTTTGAATTTGATGCCTTGAATTTTACATAAAATATGATGTTTTTCTTTGCTTCTTTGGTTTAATTATTGATAGTAAAAATCTGTACAAGTTCTGATTGGAAGGTGGTTTATTTTCGAAGTCGTTTCGAGGAGTTTTGTGACGGAGCGGTTTTTTATTTTAGACTGTCGACCAAGATATTAAGAAGCAAATGTGTCAATAACGGAGGCAGAATCATCCTATACAACTATAAAGATTTTCAATAAATCACTACAGTCATTCACAAATGTCTGAGGTTTGGAAATGTTTCGGAAAAGACGTCAAAAGCCTCTCGAGCAAGTTATAATATTATCGTTTCAGCAATATCTAGAGGGCTTTCATGCTGTTAGACAAAATTTTATAAAGTTGCTTCTTTGCTATATGTTTTTTCCTCAATACTTTCAGATATTTTCATGATTGTAAACCAGAGCCCAAGCACAAAACATTTCTCATTAATTACCAGACAACTCTGTTATCGCTATTACTGACTCAGGCTTCTATTCTGAGGTCTATTGAGTCTAGTAATGCATTTGTGGTTCAGCCTAGCATCACTGTTGAGACTTATGACGGGTCGTGACAGCGCTTTGATTTTGACTAGTCACCTTGAATTGGTATACAAAGGATAAACCTCGTCGGCGGTCGATGTCAAAGCTTGGCTTTTCGAATGACCGCTTTGAGGAGCCTCATTATCCTCTGATATTTGATAAATGAGTTTTCTGTTAATCCCGTAGATGGTGTTTTCATAAGGAAAGATGGCATCGCTCTCACTTGGCTATTATAATCATTAATACCTTCGTTATTATAATCGTTATTACCTTCCATAGATGGGAGCAAATGTGTGGTTTCGGTTGCTAATTTTCACATCTGCTTCATTTCGCATATCTCTATATGATTTCTTATATTCAATCTCTCTCTGGCTTACAATTATTCTACAGAACACAGTTTACGGTAACGTGTTTGTGAGTGATTATCAAAATCGATTCATATTGCTCATCTTTGAAAACTTCAACAAACTTTCCTGGAAGTTGGTAAAACAAAGTGTTTTCTTCGAAGTCAAGTTCAAAAGATGATTAAATCGCGCTTGTGGCATGAAATTTCAATTTATACTTTGAAGAATACTGAAGAATTCACTTCTAAGGTATGATTGAAGGAGCTTTAGAAACTCTTAAGTATTCCAGGGATTGATTGATGTCTTGATTCTATGAGTTTGCAATTGTATGAGTCAAAAGGCGGAACTTCCGTGAAAAACTTCCAACTTCTCTGATTTATGTATAGTTTATTGGGAGGTTTTCGGAATTTGGTTTGTCCTACAATTGCCAACTGTTCCAAACACGGCATTGAAGTGGCAATATAGATAAACGAAACAAAAAATATTGAGCGATTTTTTTTTAAACACCCATATACAAGGTGGAAGAGGAAGCATGTGCTGGACATACAGTCACTGATGACATTGAGGCTGCTTTTGGAAATTTGATGTTTCGTTTCGAGAAATCAATTCTCCTTCAAAATGGATTCAAAGGCCATCAAATTGACAGATCCATCCGTCGTCAACAAACTTCTGCATCCAGTCCCAAAGATCCAAAAGACAACAACGTTCCCTACAAAGCTTTCCTACCCTACATTGAATCTGTAACTGACAAAATAGGCTGAATTCCCAAAAAACAGGACATAAAAAAGATATTCCCAGGCAACAATCAAATTTTCACATTCCTTCGTTCTCCCAAGGACTGAATTATCAATTAATCCCTGAGTATATAAGAAATTCCATGCTCCAATCGCGATAGAACATATGTAGGAAAAACCAGCAGACGTGTGACAAGTAGAGTATAGGAACATCAACTTGCTGCCCGAAAGTCAGACCCATCGTCAGCCTTATCAAAACATCAACATCATCTTTATTCATAGACATATACATATTGAAAATCTGTACACATTTTGCCATTGGTACTTGATGTGAGCTATCAGAATATGTTCATAAATCTTTTATATGGAGTGTCATCTGACTTGGGCCACCCCCATCTTTGAATTTTCAAATGCGGACATGTATTGAATAAAACACCATGGCAAATTTCACGTCTCTCTATGTACCGTGAAGCTTTTCGAGAGTTTTTTTATTTTTAGGTACCTATTCATATTTTTTCCATTGCTCTGAGCGTTTTCTACAATTAACTTCGAATAAGAAAATCTTTTATGATTATCTGAAACAAATCTACAACAAAAATATATTATATGTGTTTTCATGAGCAGAAAAAAAAAACAGTAGCAATAATAACATCCAAAACGAACACTATAATTGTAATGGGAATTGAAATTGATGGCGCAATAAATGTTCGAATTGGAGTCCTTTCATTTTGAGACAAATAATGGGCCAATAAGATGGCCTGCAAGATCACCAGATCTTACTATTTTGGACTATTTTCTATGGGAGATATTGAAAAATAGAATTGACGCTGGCATAGATATAGAAAATTTGGAAGACCAGACTGAGGATTTTGAATGGTTTCGCAACAATGCAGCATATTAATATGAAATAATATGTGTATATAAATTACTTTAGTTAGTTTCGCATGTTTTATCATTGCTATCATTTCTTTTTCTGCTCATAAAATCAATGATATAGATATGTTTCAGATAATCATGAAAGTTTTTATTATTCTAAGTTCATTGTAGAAAACGCTCATAGCAAGGAAAAAATAATGGATAGGTACCTGAAAAAGAGTGTAAAGTAGTGATTTTTTGAACAGATGTTTATCAAATTCTGCCTATTCATTCCTTTTATTCATTCAATTCCCACAGTCATTTCTAAAAATATACAATCAATTTCTAGATAAAACTCTATTAGAAATTCAATTTCACGTTTCTCAATCAATAACCTGGAAAGCAAAAGAAGGAAATTTTCCAGTCGATATTTTGATTTCTTGGAGCGGTTCTTTCCGAAATTGGGTTTTACCTAATTTATGTTGACAGCTATTGCATGCTCATAAGTTTTAACAAGGATTTGAGTGTTTTTTATAGGAGGCGGTTGCGTTTTCAGCAGAAACATAATTTAATAACCCTTTAACATGCCAAGTGGGGTGTCCCGGAAATGGAGACACGATTTTTTTCTTCAATATAACTCGGCTATAAACAGCTCGTGTACGGAAACGCCAAAGGAATGGAATACAGCAGATTCGTATTTTTATGGGTTTCCAGAAACTTTCAGGTAGTATATACGTATATGTACACTGAATCGGGTTTTTGAGGTGGGATAGAAACGAAAATTGCAATGCGCACTGTTTGAATTATAAACAAAAACTTGGATATGACGTTATTAACTCTTCAAGATTTGTTTTTCAAATGCAGAATTTTCAATTTCGAGTAACAATATTGAATATATACTTGGATGAAACACAAGATTGTTCTGTTCTGCTAAACAATTGAAAACGAACCAAAGCAAAACCTTTTCTCTCCTGAAAAGCGTGTTTGTGAAGTATGAAAGCTGAAAGTCTAAAAACTCCTGGAACACCCGGAATATTCTGGAATCTAATGAAATATTTGAAAATGATCTGAAACACTGGCTACTATCTACAAATCACTTCGAACATTCAGTCTCTAGAGGTGTAACAATTTTCTGAGTGCAACGGATAATGGTGGAAAAAAGAAGATAGTTATAGAAAGAAATAGATACCTACTTATAGAAAAGAAGGAAACAGAAGATACAGAAAACAAGACTGAGTGGAAAAAAGAAACAGAAATATATAGAAAAAGGAACAGAATAAAAGACTCGTTGAAAAAAAAATTATAGAAAATGGTGACATATAGATGAAGAAAAAAGAAAACTCAAATATATAATTTCTGGTAATGGCCCACCCTATTTGTGAATGATGAAAGACAGACACAGAATAATAGAGTTCATGAACAGAACTAAACAGATATAAAAAAAATCGTTAGAAAATAACATACAAGAAGAATACAGAGGAAAATAAAAAGGCACAGTGAAGAAGATACGAAAATAAAGGTGGAGAAAATATACAAAAAAATGGAAAAATGTAATGAAGAAAAGATATATGAAAAAGAGGAAACTGGAATAGGTCCTTTCTGGAAGTGACTCACTCTTTTCGAATTTCTCCAAAATTCTGTAATTTGTTCAAAATATATCATTAGGTATTATCAAATATCACGAGGTATCTGACATGCAATATACAACAGCTACTTCATTGAATGATGCACTGTAAAATATTGGTGGCTAGTGTGCCGGAGACTGCCGGAATCCCGGATCAGATGAGTCTATTCGAAGGACCGTAAAACAACAGCTTTATGTTTCCCTAATGGTTTCTAGAAATATAGTTTTGTTCAATACTTTTTAAAAAATATTTATTGAAACAACGATAAAAATAAAATGAAAACAACAATAAAAATTAATTGGCTCTCCGGGGCGACTTCATTGATTCCAGTGCTGCATTTGCTTTTTCAGGTGCAAGAAAACCCGGAAAAACCTGCAGCACCACATCATCTAAAGATCTTAATCTAACAATGTCCTCTCTTTTATAAAACAAAATGTGGGTGTCTCCAGAGGCTCCAATAAATTTAATGCTTCGCCAGAACACTTCATGACACGACTATCGTCAAACCTAAACCAGTCCGTTTCGTCTTTGATCAAGGCGTAATAATGACCGAATTCAACGCCAGAACCATAGTGTACAATGACTGCATGAATATTATAATAGTGGTGTGCTAGGTTGAAATGTTCATCTATTTCGAACCTTCCAAAGAGTTTCTTGCTTCCGTTAGAGGTTGTGTCTTGTTTGAAAATCATCAGTGTTATTATT
>WOGN01000986.1:3965-21043 GCA_015342105.1 Leptinotarsa texana | reverse complement strand
GGAAAGCATCCTGTACTCAGTGCTAGATTGAAGATTGACTGTAATGGTATGGCTAGGAGGTGTGCACAATCTCTAACGAAAAAGCTAGGTATGTTATGATAAAAGGTATGTTCGAAATGAACTTACCATAAACAACTTCAGGTTTAACCATCTGTAATTTCTTGGAAACCTCTTCCACGATATGGTGCGGATTCATTTTCCTTTCTTCGGTTTGCCTGATCATCAGCTCTTCGAGAGTCACAAAACCAGCTAAGTTTTCAGTGGGAGGTTTGAACTGGCTTTTAGTGAAACCAGGTACACTAAAGTCCGTGAGGTTGCATAAACTGGGATTACTGGCATGAATATAATTTATAGGCTTAGTTTTATTTTTGGAATATTGCTGAGGCTGCTCCGGTTTTACGGCTTCTACAGTCAAGTTAGGAACGCTGACGTTTTGCGAATATGACAAGTTCTGAGGTGTGAACATGGGAACATGAGAGGTAAAATTACCAGTAGTAATGCTCGATTGTGCTTCAGTGGTACGAATTTTCCTGTATGATCTGAACTGAGATGTTGGAACAGGAAGTGAATGTTTCGGTTGGTTACTGGATTTATTGAAAAACCACTTTCTATCCAAACTAGTACTCCCACTGGGTGAAGATTCAGCCGAAGACTTTTTTGAAGTGAACTTCTTCAATGATCCAAATTTTTTCAAAGAATCAGATTTTTCTTCTTGTTTGGGTTTTTCAGTGTCAGATTCATCAGTTTCAGAATACAAACTAGGATCCTGGCTTTTATGTGATTCATTGTGTAGAGTCGCTGTTCTAATCAAATCAATCCAGGATTGTAAAGCATCTGGATCATCTGCGGAAAAATAGAACACCGTGCCCGTATGGTAAACCTTGAAGGCATTTGACCTTGACTTGACCTGAAACAAAATCAATTCATTGAACCTATTTAAAATTCATTGGAAAAATACAAAGGCATACCTCACTGGCAACAGCTACTGTAAATCCAGACAGAAAAATAAGACAGGCTGCTTTAGGACATTCCTTGGTTCTGAAGCCGTACAAACAATTACCCAACAATACGAACCATCTTTTTTCCCAATGGACGTTTTGATTATGTTTTCCTCTCAATCTCTGGTATAGATAGCCTTGGATGTCAGCGGGACTAAGATCGTTAACTGTCACTTTCCTTCTCTCTATAGAGTGTGAAAAACAGTATTAGAACTCAAAATCCATCCTTCAACCGATGAATACATCAATTTTATAGAGCTTGAAATATTTTTAAAAATTCCTATTGGTAATGAAATAACCGACAATCAATTGATCTCTACAAACCCTATTATTATTTAAAATTTCTGAGGACGAGGATTATATATCTCAACAAACTGAATGAAGTTTTGAGACAGACATATTTTTTTCTACTTTTATACATAAAAATTTATACATTTATTTCAAGTATCGCTATAATACCCCTACTATGCCATAAATTTATTTATTACGTATAAACAATTGATGCAAATTGATTAAAAAATGTTTTACCATGATCAACCAACCAAGAATAAACAGAAATGACATATACCAGACCTCATGCGAATTCAAAAATAAGTTCAATCGAACATAGATGTATTGAAAAATCCCATTAATAAAATTATTTTGATATGGTATTGGCAACAGATATTCGTAAGAGTAATTGATTACTAAGAGAATTAATAAAAAAGTGTTTTAAATAATCTATATCAGACCTCAACCCATAAGAGACTGACGTTTCCATATGGCAATGCTCATCTTTCTGACATCTATACTGTTTTTTTTTAAACATAATCCATTTTTACAATTTTCTACTATAGTACAGTTCCTAAATAGGAGTAGATGACTCTGGCATGCTTTTTTCGCTTAGTGTAATTGAATATTCTAGCATGATGTATTTGCTGACTGCAAAATGGATATAAACTTCATGTAAGTACAACAATTATGGTCAGAATGAAACAATATGTAGGATATTGAAATCAGCAAACCATTTCCATCTTAACCTGGAATTGTTTAATTCTTTAGTTTTATAAGCACATGTACAATTTATAAAAAGATATTTGTAAAAATTGGCTTGTCCGTTGAAATAAATAAATAAATAAATAAAATATCTGTTATGGTCTATAGTAGCATGCAAATCCAAATAAATGATGATATTCCATACAAATAGCACTTTTGTCTAAAATAATTCGCTAATTAGAGGTTTATACGATTGGTAACCTCAGAATTGCCATATGGCAATGCTAGACTTCACAGGCTGCATGTTTATATGATGTTTCTTTTTGTTGTAAGAGATGGGTTAACTCTGAAAGAAGCATTGCAAATGGCTTATTCAGACGACCTCGATGTTCGAAACATCTATATAGAACCGCCAGATGTAATTTAATTGACCGATGAAGATTCTGCCGAGGAGGATGAAGGAGGGCGTGTTGACAATTTGTCAAGAAATCAATTGAAGGCATCCGCTCAGTTAGAAATTTTTCAAAACGATTCCCTCAAAGATGACGAACCAATTACTCTCGACGAACATGATGAGGAGATGCGGGAAAATTTTGTAGAAGCAAATGATAATGATATCGATCAATCAGATAAGTACTACAAATTGCGACCACTCCTAGAAAAATTGCAAGCAAAATTTATGAAATCTTACCTACCTGAGAAAGATTTGAATTACGATGAATCCATGGTAAAATATTCTCGTAGGCATTCATGTAAAAAATTTATGAAGGGAAAACCAATACGTTTTGGGTATAAGGTTTGATGTATCAATGATAAACGCGGATATCTTGTTAATTTCATGATATATCAAGGAAAGGATCCAAAATCTAACGACAGTTATAATGCAGTGTTTGGAACTTCTGCACCGTTTGTCACATTGTTGAACGAGATGCCCAAAGAGAAGCGAAATCTACGATATTCTCTATTTTGTGATAACCTTTCCACTAGTTTCCATTTATTGACTCAATTCAAACAAATGGGATATGATGTCACAGGTACAATTAGAGAAAACCGCATCCCGAAAAGATGTTCTTTAATTTCAAAAAAGCTATAAAAAAGAAGAACAGGGGAGAAGTTGCTTCTTTATTGGATAAGTGAAATGGAATTATATTGGTGAGGAGGGTTGATAACAATGTAGTAACTGTTGCATCTACTTCTGATGGAGAAGAAAAACATCAACATTCGAAAACCTTGTGTGATTGGCAAATACAATTCATTGAAGGGTGGCACAGAATTGATGGATGAGAACATTTTCCGTTATAGAATTGGGTTACGATCAAAAAAATGGTGGTGGTGTCTCTTCGCCTAGTTAATAGATGCTACTTTACAAAACGCTTGGATTTTACATAAGAAAGCAGGAAATAATTCGACTCATTTGCAATTTAGGGGAGAGATTGTCAAAGCATACCTCGTTAAAAATATAGCAATGCTCGGAAACCTGGTGGAACACCATCAAGCAGTGCATCAAGTAGATCTTTTAGTGGTATTTCTGATGACATAAGATTTTATAATATCGGACATTACCTGACTTCAGTACCAGACAATAAGAAAAAAATTGTGCTGGTAAACAATGCAAGTCAATAGTGAGAACAATGTGTATCAAGGGCTTTGTGTTGCGAAGGGCTTTGCCTAAAATGCAATTTATCGTTCCATACCCGTTTGTAAATCTTCCTGACAATTCTGATACATTTTTCAATAAAAACATCCCATTCAAGACGTTATTATACTTAGTCTGCACCAGCAGACCACATTCATCCATTGCAGTGCCTAGCATTGCCATATGGCAACCAGCAATTTTTTGAAGAAAAATGCATATTTCGATAATTGGTTGTCATTTTCATGATCTCTAGAATTAATCAAAACACTTTGACATGAAATTATCATTATTTTGAAAAGTAAGATAACTCCGTCCCTGATGGGTTAAGGACGCTGCCGCAGTCCTACCAGAACGCGTCTTACGACCTATCCTTCATATTTTGTACTTGAATAACAACATGTTCATAAAATAGTATCAGCTCTGAACAAATTCATTCAAATAATGATCTCAATAACATTATCTAAACACTAGTTGCAATTTTGTAAATGTCCAGTGAAAATCTCACAATAAAGTGTTACTTGAATATGAAAACGGTTGGTTTTACAAACTTTCATTGAAATATATGAAGAAAATGTTCACTTTTACGATTAATTTGTCATTGTGTAGCTAGACAAAAATTCATTAAAAAAAGATTCTACCCAAATATTTACTACAAATCTGATAAAATAAACAATTAATGTGAATATAATTATTCAAACGCCAGAGAAAAAAATTAAAACTATTAGTCATCTCCTGATGATGTCAAATTGATTAGCAAAACGCTCGTCGAGACAGAGTATTTTTGTTCTGCTTTCGAAAAAGCGTTCTTAATAAACTCAAAATTATAATAAATTGATGGATGTAGCCGATACTCTGTAGTACAAGATGACAATAAAAAACAATAAAAATGACAATAAAACTTCCTATGTTTTTTACCGCTTGTATTTGTAACAAACGTAGAGCATTTTGAAACGAATACAATAAAATTGTATTCGTTTGAAAACGTTTTTATAGGACGAAACTGCAGTAACGTTAGTTAAAAATAAAAGTGGTAAAAAACATAGAAAGTTTCATTTCTCATTTTTCATTCAGGATTACCATTGCAAATTATGAAATCTGCATGGTTTTTGGGATTCTTGAAATAAATAAAAAACTACCCACCGATTACGAACACAACCATTAATGAACTTTTTTTGACCTCTTTGGAACCGTAAAAAACTAATCATAGGTTTTCGAAGGATCTATTACTTACTTGCTGTCAGAGTGTTCTTCTTTTTCGCCTTGCATTTACTTGAAATCATTGCCTTCACTATAGAATTTGTGGGTGAAACTTTCGAGTCTCCAGTTCCTTTCTGTATTTCATAGCTTGGTACTGCTTTATGAACGACCAGATCAGTGTCCATATCAATTTTACTTTTCGGAACTGGAGTGGAAACTGATTTAGGTTCCAAATGTTTTGAAGTGAAGTCACCCTCGAAATCCATTTTATTTTTAGTTACTGGCGTGGAAACCATTTTGGGTTCGAAGCATTTTGGAGTAAGTAAGTCTTCCGGCACGTTTTTGAGAATTGGTTCCGGGGCTAATGTTTCGGTAGAAATTGACTCAATTTGTTTGGATTCTGAGAAATCAAATACAGGTTTCACTGGGACAGTTTCGATTCGATTACCTTTGGAAATTTCAGCTAACACAGGCTTTGGTGAATCCGCTGGATAAATGGGTTTTGGTATATCCAAAACGTTTCTTGGTGGTGGTTTTGGTGGGACTTCCATTGTGTGGACTTCTGTAATAGGCACTTCTGCATTAACAATTTCTAATTTCTGTTCTAGCGAACTTTCTGGAGCAGCGGGAGGCCTTAATTCGCAAAAAGCTTCCGGTTGGAGAATGATAGTGTTTTCCTTCAGAATTTCCTTTGGTTTTTCTGGTAGAGGGGAAATTCCCAAGTTATCAGTTTTCTCAATGGGCTCTTCTGTAAGATCGTAGGCTGGTGTGCTATGACTTTTGTCCAGCTTACCTCTCAGTTTCGTAGTGGCACTTCTTGGAGGTACAACTGGTTTCACCCTACCCTCAGGTTTCGTAGGAACTTCAGGTGGTTTTTTTATTACTCTTGGCAAGACTCTAGGTTTTACTGTCACCTCCTGTTTTTGTTCATCAAACTTTCTAATTATATTGTGTATGTTGATTTCAGACAGAATCGGGTCTTTTATAACAATGCTGTTGGTTTTATCAACCTTTACAGGAAGAGCTACTTCTTTTACCACCGGAGAGCTTTTCTCTTCCAACTTAGAAGGCTTTTCTTCAAGAATAGTTTTCATTTTAATCGTATCTATTATCTCTTCGACAATTTCCTTCTTCCAGTCTTGAGCCATACTCGTACGATCTGTAAGCTCTCTTCCTTCATCAATATAAGTTATATTTTCATTATTCAAGCTTGTCAAACTTATTATACTAACGCTCTTTTCCTCGTCCAGATTCGAAGGTTCATGTTTGATAACAATTTCTTCATCTTTATCATTTTTGCCTTTAACTATATCACATTCTTCTTGAAAATTGACCCTTTTCTTTATGCTTTTGTCTTTGGCATTTTTCCTCTGTGCAGAACTATTAGAATGAGTGATACCAAGTACAGTTGTTGGTCTTGGACTCAAGTCTAGAGCGACGTTACAAGAAGCGCTTTTATCTCGCAAAAATTTTGAATCCTCTTCAAACTTTGACCCGTCGATTTCGTACGAACTTGCGTGAGCGGTGTTTTTACGTGATTTCATGAATTCCCAGTACTGAAAATATTAAATTATGAAAAAAGTGAATGGTTGATTGAAGTGAAAATCATCTTTTTATATCTCGTAAATCCGTGTGACTGTTAAAATAACACTACTAGATCTGAATAAGTATTTATGCAACAAAGATAAATGTTATTTATCACGACAGGATGTGAAGGAGTCGGGATTCCTTTCATTTATTTGAATGTCTAACATGATAACGATGGTTTCCTTTAAATATGACTAATGCAGTTACAACTACTCCTATATTTATTTACATACAATCAGTTTCTCACATACGCGAAAACTTTGTATTTCAAGGCAAAAAAATGAACTTTGAAATTCATAACTCTTGATAATGAGATCAAAGGAATAATGATTATGAAATATTTTGAAATTTTTTATACCTGGTATATATAATTTATAAGTAAATATTTTTCAAAATCAAAAATAACTCTCCAATATTTTCATTTCTCTAATATTGCTTACTAGTATCACATCAACTTATTTTCATAATGTAGTTGCATTACTTCTCACGGTTCTTTTTGCACCATCAGAAAGATAATTGAATTGATTTTATGTGAGCTACTGTAAGAAGACCCTTCTTTCCAATCAAATTTGGTCATTTGATGAGAAGTTTTCAAGTAAAAAAATAAAATGCATTCATCTGCACATTGTTATTATAGCTATTTTTGAGGAATAAAGACGTATAGGATTTTTGTGTAGAAATGAAGTGTATATTAATAATAAAACGTTATCCATTATGGGAATCACGTCATCAGGAGAGGTGATCACCTTCATAAATCGGCATAATTATAGCCGTTTCGTGAATAAGAATTGTCAGAAATAGACTTTGCAAAAGTTTATTTATGTCAAAATTATAATAATCACATATACAGACCATAATGATATTTCATTTAAAACAATATGTTTTTTTTACTTCCAGAAATTCTGATGCTATATAGAAATAAAAAAGTTGGAAACAATTCAAATGATTTAGATTTCTCGCTCATTCAAAAATTCGATTTTCCAATTAAAATAACAGGAAAAAATTTTTTTGCTAACAGACTGTGACTATGGGTCGTACTTCTTCAGCTCATATGACTTTTCCTGTAGCAAATATACAATAGACTCATCCTCACTTTTTCAAAAAAAGTTTAATTCATATTGAAAGGGTTATTTTTTATATTGAGACACAATTAAGGAATAACATCATAGTTTTTATGAAACTAATAGAAACAATTCCGGTATTTTCCAAATTGTATTGATTTGATTTGAGTATGCGACTCCACAGAGAAAAAGGCTCGTATATTTGCACAAGGTGAACGTTATCAACATCCAATTTGAATAAGTTATAATTAATCAGGTATCGGACAGTTCCATAATAGTGATTTGATTTATTCTTCTGTTTGTTTAGGTAAACATGTGTTAGCATTACAACATATATTTATTTCTGTAAGTTCATTAGTTTCACATTTGAAAATTATTCTTTTGAAAAAGTTTTTTTAAAGTGACATAAACTGTTTTTTCGAGAAATGAGAATCAATGAGTTTTATTTTTGATGCAGAAATCGTTCAACAAATGAAAAAAAAAAAAGAGAAACCAGAAATTGCCTTTTGATGTTTAGGACATATGTATTGGGTTTCACAAAAATATCTACTACCATCGGATCGGATTAAAAAACGGCCTGGGCTGAAATGAGCTGTTTTATGCAGGAAATCTTAATAGGTTTCCATGGCGGATATCTTTACCATGAATACCTGAATTTATGACAAATATATTGATATTTTTATGGGCAAAAGTTGACACTTTTCAAGATGAATATAGAAGTAACAGTCAAGAGGCACTCTCTTAGTAAAATTGTGAGACATAACTGTGTTCATACACAAATGAACTAAAAAAAAAAATTTTATAGTATTAATATAATTAAAATTACAAATACGAATTATTATTTGTTGTGGTGCATTCAATATGCAGAATATTAAAATAAACAGAACTGAAGTTTTCTTTCAAACCATCGTTGGATGAAAGAGTAAAAACAACCGAAGATGAGAGTGAAAGCTATTTTCTGGGTTTGTTGACTGTGGTCTGCAGGTTTCATTCCCTGATGATTTGTCTAAAACTGTGGTAGGCATTATAATGGGTAATGAGTATTGTAGTTGCCCTTACAGCGCATTAATCCAAATGCAAAAACGATAATAATGTTTAAAAAAATCATTACATCATTTTTAGTTTAGAATTTTTTTATTGACTTGAGGAATATGAAAAGTGTGTGAAACTGGGGGAATGACTATGATGGATACTCAATGAATTCGTGATAATTTTATTACAGTTTTGTTTCAATTTTAATATGTGACTGGTTTTTACTGTCTTACTATCTTCAGTTAATTATATATACAGCCATACTTTTATTGACAGATCAACTTTGTAACTTGCTATAAATATGCAGCGGCACGTAACTGTGATTTTATGTAACGTCACATATAAAAACCTGCAGAACAGCCAACGAACCCCAAAGCAATTCTTGAATCAATCAGACTTGTTAAATTAACAGAAAATGTATCAACTTACCTGTTCAATAGATGGATATGGTCTCTTATTAGTTGGAGTAGCTCCCGTTATGGTGTTACGCCTTTGTAATATCGGTCTAGGTTTGAGAGGATACATTCGACAATTTGCATCCAATGGACTATCTGGGGGCTCACTATCGCTACTGGTAAGCTCTGTTTCGGCATCAGGTATTTCAACAGCATTGTTAACTCTACAACAAAGCATTGCAACATTTCTCAATTTCGGAGGACAGCAACTTACTTTGGTATTGTGATAGGTGGCAAGTCTATTATTGGTAACAACCTAGGAGATGGAATGTTCTCATTCCATCTGGACGACCAATTCTGACCACTTCGTTTTCTACTGGGTAAGCGGTAGGGCTTCATATATATCTGTCCATAAACCTTTGTATGCCTTGGTCGTTTTTTTAGGGTCAGCACTATCTCATTAGGAGACTCTTGAAGAAGCATCACAACTTTTTTTCTTTGCCAACCAACAACGGTCTGATAATTTACCTGTGGATTGAGAAATAATTGTTGCAAATTTTCATAATTTGCATTAGTATGTAACAGATGCTATAATTATGAAGATTATTTCCTAAAATTTGTTATGAATCATTATCATAACCACAAATATATATTGTAAAGCATAACAATGTAACTTTTTCACAAAAATATATCATACATTATTATGTGATGAAAACTGACGATGTTTAGTGAAAATCCCACAATGAAGTGTTTCTTGAATAAAAATATTTCAGTGAACTAGTATCTACATTAATAGGCATTAAACTGTTACTTATTGAGTTCAAGTATTCAATCACATTAATGAAGTCGCAATAAATGTTTTTTTAATAATAGATTTGCATGAAAATAGTTTGTGGTATTGGTTTTTGCTTTTTAATTATGTCAGGCTTTCAAAATCAATTTTTCCGTTAAACAGCTGCTGTCGCTTTCTTAACAAAGACAAGTCAAAACTTGTATGGGCTAAAGACTAATGAGGCCTCATCTTTTAACAAGTGACTCCAAAATCCTACAAATGGAATCGAACCATTCTTCCCCTCTTGGTTGATTAAATGAGCAAAAAGAACCACTCATACTAACCAACGAGCTACCAACTGATTGTTACTAACAATTGGTTCATAAACCAAACTTTTACTTTCAGAAAGTCGTCCCCACCCTTCAAATCAAAAGTGCAGCTTATGAACCCTCCCATTAATTCATATTGTGACAACTTTAATGAAGTAAAAGTTGATCAAACCATTAAATGGCACAATTTGTCCTGGCCAGTCTCAACTCCCTACACTGCAGGTTAATGGACTGAAACCTATTAGAAAACAACTACTCTTCTGGCTAATACCACGAAGGGCGTTGGATTATATCCAACAGATGTCAGTGTTGATGTAAAAGTTGGTTTAAAAGAAATAGTTTGGTGGATGAATTAGCTATAACTTAGCTGTTCCATGCCAAAATGCAGTAACTGATAGAGAAATGAAAAATGGGTTGTATGCACATTTGTACATTCCATGTAACATTACCACCAGTAACCAACATTTCTATGAAGATGATAGTGACAGAAGGGTTGGATACTGAAGGTAGATACATAATGTGCAATGATGTAATTCAAAATAATGAAATTTTGAATAAAAATTGTTTCATGTCTGAACACGAAAGCTGTTATTTTATTAGTTAACAGGAGAATACGAAAGCAAGGGACAGTGAAATAGGGGGAACAATTAAACATTGGATTGAAGTATCATTTGATTTGGGTTATTGAACTTATTAAACTTGATTGAGAAAATCACTTATTTGTTAAGAACCCACCCAAAAATATTTCATTGTTGATAGGAATAGTTTGCACAATTTCTATCACCAGAAAATAACCTGGTATACATCAGTATTTGATGAACAAAACTACAATCATTACAATTTTTGGAAAAAAATATCATATATATCAACTTACTTGTACGATTTCATCACCTTCCTCTATTTTTGAACTGCCATGTGCAGGTGAGCCATGTTTGATATCCGCTATTTGGTGAATAGCATGATTATTAGGCAATATAAAAAATCCCAGTTCTTGTTCTTTTTTCTTGAGAGTAGCTAAATCTAAAGATGCTGGTTGCAAAATCATTGGGTCCATCATTTCCTGTAAAATATATTGAAACTTCAAAGTAATGAAAACAAAATGATTATATCATACTTGAATGATGTAATCAGCAATTTTTGTCAGTTTCTCGCAAATTTTTCTTATGATGCAAACAGGTTTTTCTGAAAATATTCCTCTGTGTGCACTGGTGGCCATTTCGAAACCTAACTGCAGTAGGTTTATTTTGTTATCTATATAATCTTTATCACCAGCGAAAGGTGATCTAGAAGCAACATGAATTTCAGAAAACATCAGTGAATTAGAGACGAATAAATACCTGTCGAGCCAATATACAAGTGGTTTTATAGTAGTTATAATGTTATGGACATCTGACATTACTTGAGTCTGTATCACTGAACAGTCATCATCCACCAGTAATAGTTCCTTGTACAAAGAGTTTGCAGCACATGATAGCTTCAAAGCCAAAGTTTGTAAATTCTCTTTATCTAATTCAAAATGCTGAAACCATGCAAAATAATTACACAGATAAATCAATAACACAATGCTGCTTACTTATAAGAGAGTTGAATATTTTATTTTATAGTTATTACAATAGATTCATCCAAATAAATTAAGAATTACAGTAATAAGTGTGAATGAAAAATTTTGATTGCTTCTAGTTAAGACGATTTTGTTGCAGCAAGAGACAATTTTTTTAAATAATGATAGTAGTTAGAATTGAAGAGCAATTTATTAAGTATATTTAAAATGGACAAAGGTGTTAATTTATTTATTGTTCATGATTACACATTCAGTGTCTGAATTCACATCTGATATTTATAAACTCCTTAGTTGATAATTTTCATTTTGATTTTCCCCTGATTCATAGTTTTTAGTTGAATATATAAATTATCAAAAAAGTAGCTGTTTGAAATTTTCCATAAGAAAGTTTGCCACCACCTGACTTAATGGACCGCCATTGCGGTACCATCTGTTTTTTTAATAAAAAAAACAAAGGATAGTACTGCTATGGGTAGTCTTTCATATCCATGACAAACAATTAGTAATGATTTTCATTCTTAATGCATCATTGATCGAGTTTGATTAATCGTGTGTAACTGTTCTCATTAGTAAATAATTAGAGAAGCATTAGTTTGAAAATGAAAGTAGATATAGAATATGTTGAACTCCCTCTGTATTAATTTTTTTCAATTATAAGAATTTACTGAATGATTGGAATAAGCCCAGGAACAAGTCACAATTTTCATTAACATCTGCTAATATTCAACAAAATCTTTCACAGAAAGAAATGAACAGACAATATATAGATATATCGGTCTTCAAAATATTGGTAGGGATCATTTACTTATGCGTGACGAAATTCTTTTTTATTTATATGTTTTAACATTGTTTTTTGTTTATGATTTTGAAAGTTGTTTCATTAATATCTTATACTAGAATTCTCAGTAGATTAGCCAGTATATCAGTTATTGACTACATTTATTTATTCTGCTTTGACTGTCTAGAAAATAAAATTGCTCTTATTAAAAGATGACAGAACTTGTTGAAACTGGATATAAACACACTATAGAAATTAGGTGTAACTCTTTTTCAACTACTTTGTCTTCGACAAAGGCTGGAACGCACCAATCATGAGTGGCAAGTCATAATACATCATTGGCAGTTGGATAATTATTGTCTGGCAGTAACACTTATGCATGAGTGTATATATTATATTATTTACAAATATTTCTGATAATATTTATGTGTATAAGTCGATATTGTTTTGTAGTAACAAATTGAAAACAAATTTAATGACATAAAACATGTGACTTACAACTTCAGATTGGTGCATGAATCCACCCTCAATAATGAACTAAAAAAAATTCTTACAAAATTTCTCAAATGTTCTACAGCTTCTAGTATTATTTCCTGATGACCCAACATTTTGACCCCCAAATGTTCCAGGTCGTCTGCCCTCAAATTCAGTAACTGGTGTCCTGTGACACCATTATTCAGAAATGATGAATTATATTGTAGTATTACATTGTCTAAACCTTAAACAAATCAATTAAATTATTACGGTTTATTGAGTTAATTGCTGACCATGGTCCATGATATAGTGTATAAACAATAAAATTCATAAACAAATCTTACCTTTCAGCCAGTCTGTTACTTGGTCAACAGACCAATCTTTTACATTAACATAAGCCATCTCACTAAATATTCACCATTCGTAACACTTGTATTCAATTTGTTTAATCACAAATTTATTGTCAACAGCGTAGTCCATAAATCTAACAAACATAACAAATTACATGACTAATGACATACTACCTACAAGTCCAGTCTAGTTCAAACAAGATTGACAGTATAAAAGTATCTAGAGACAGCTGCTCCTATGTTATGTAGGTTTCATCTCATTTTCACGTTAGCACATTAGCACATTTTATGTCACTGTATTTTGAATTCATGTTTTCAATAATTAAAGGCCGTTTGACCAATAAGTTATAAACGAAAGAAAAGCGAGACACAATTTTAATAAGTTCCTGTTTCTAATGATGTAACGTCAAAACTGACATCTTATTGTCAATTTCATCATTTGTTAAGATTTTTTCATGAATTGAAATGTATTGAACTCAACCTACTGAAATAAAACACTTTTCCCACACACATTTTTCTTCGTGTTTCATTAGATGTACTATATTTCAGAGTAGGTATCGATTTTGATTCTATATTATTTATTTCTTGCTTGCGAAGGTTTAGTAATATATCACACATCACACTGGCTCTTCGTGAAGAGAACAAAGATGTGCGCTTTGTACCTATATAGACTACATATAAAGATATACGCCATCCACACCAAATTCTCGTATTATCAATGAACTTTTTTCCTGAGAATAGTACAGCGAACGTGTCATGAGAGGCAGCACTAGTAATAGGGATAAACATAAACTAACCACGTGTAAAACAGTATTGTTTACGTAATATTAATTTATTATTTAAAAATATAAATCTGATATAAAAAATTATTTTGTGCTAGTATAATGCCAACAAAGCTTTGCTCTTTTGCGGATAATCGATATCAGGAAGAAAACGTGTTTTTTATGCCATTTATAAAACCTCATATTAACGAGGTTAGATGTAAGAAATGGGTACATGCTTCGAGGAGAGTGGATTTAACAGTGCAAAAAATAAATAAATATTCTTATGTATGCTCTAAACATGAAATGAATAGTAAATTTTTATATTTAATTACCATTGATTAGAATGCGATATAACCTCAATCGTTTATAAAATTATTTTCATTATCCATATTTAATTACATTTATGTCACTACCATCTATATTTGATTCATATTTCACTGGGAAATAAATCTGAAATTCATAATTATTTTAAATTTCTTTTATTACAGTTTGAATCTACCGCTACTCTTTTACTAGAGTCTGTATACTAACCTGTCTATTAATTCACTTTTTTCCCAGTTACTTTAAAATTACGGCATGCAAGCCAACAATTTAATGTTACAACATTGTTATCCTTTAGAGTTGCAAATTTTAGTTTTGCATTCTTTTTTAATTATACTTTACCATATGTTCATATGAGGATTAGGCAGTGTTTGTCCCTACCGAACTACTAGCGCTGCTAGTGAGTGATTTTTTGTACTTCAGGAAAAAGGTTCATTGTAATAAGATATATACCAGAGGTTATGAACATGTCAAAAGAACATGTTTGTCACATATTGAAATTAAATCAACATTAAGGCATGAGAAAGCTGTCTGCGCGTTGGGTGCCGCGGTTGCTCCCGTTAGACCAAAAGCGTGTTCGAATGAACATTTCCAACGTTCTGTTGGCGCAGTTTAGGCGCAATAAATCCGAGTTTTGGCGCCAATTAATGAATGTAGATAGATAGATATCTTTATTTACTTTACAGAGTATTTGTAGTCCTACATGAACAGAGTGGCAGAATACGTTGTCTGTAAAAGTAAGTCAACAAAATACAAAATCTTAAATCTACATACACTTCAGGAAATATGGACTGTCAAAAATCACACAAGGAGCTTAAAAAATAAATATATAGTAGCAAATGTTAAAAAAACTAAAATACATCGCACTTTTTTAGATACATCATACACTGACTATAATTTTTACTAAAGAAATTTGATTCAAATGGAACTTTTGCATTTATACATCGCTGGCATCGCTTTAGGCTTTGCCAAACAAATATTGAACACCTGGATGTCAAGAAGGTTTATGGACTTCTGGCAGAATCTTCCAGGATTGGCGTTTATTGGGCTATAGTAGGGCGAAATCTATGAATTGCGGTTTGAACTGCTTGACTATCCGCCTTACTCACCAAATCTAGCCCCAAGCGACTTCTTTTTGTTTCACAATCTAAAAATTACGCTCGGAGAACAGATATTTTCGTCAAATTGAAAGGAAATCACCTTTGTGAACAATTATTTTGCAGAAAAAAAAACACCCAGTACTATTCGGACGGTTTAAAGAGTTAAAAAATGTCTCGTATTTTTGTTAGGTCGGAAATTTTTCATTAATTATAAAATGCTGATGAGCGTTGAATTGGCTCAGATATTTTTCTTATCAGCCAATCTCATTATTCTTAATTTCATTGATCCACATGATTTGAAAAAAGTGTTTTACATTATTTTCAATTCTAAATTTCCTCTATATCATCACTTTTTTTTATTACAAGAAGATACCTGAAACTTTTATGGCCACACTTGTATCTTATTATGTACCAGTTCAACTAAAAATTATTAAAAAATATAGAATTGTAACTACATTGTTCTGAATAATACAATTTCTTGCTTGTGCATGCTTTGGCGGTATGTAACTGAAACAATTAATATCTTTTCGAAAGAAGATGAGATGTTGAATATTGTGATTATGATCTGAGAGGCTTGATTATAACCGCAATACATTAGATTCATCAATACTCATTTCCCTGTACCTGATAATACAGATCTGTATATAGCATCTTATATACCTTCAAAAATTGATAGTATTATGTTGTAATGAAAACACAAAATGTCTTCATTTCTGCTATGAAGTACGAATTTGGTCTTTAATGATCACCCAGTTTTTGAGAAAATTTCAATAAACCTATTCCTATTTAGAAAATAGGACCCATAGCAACGAGTGGTTAGTCATTTTGTGTCATGCATATTTTTTTATATGGAATTCCATCTGCAACAGGCACTTTTAGCAAATTCAGTTTCAAAGTATGTCAAACTGTTTTTATGTTTCTTAAGCTCTTTTGTATGAATTCACAAAAGTTAGGCACGTTTCCTAGTATATTTTTAGAACTAATATCGTTCACTCGACGATGATACATTGTCTCTAATAGAATTAACGTCAACTTCGATTTGCTCAAATTTAGACACAATATCATATACTTTATCTGACCTTTACAATTTCTCTTGTACACTTTACTATTTTCAGCACAAACCAGTTAAAATATATACACCTAAGTCCCAAGTACACGGATTTTCTGTTGTAATTTTTATATTATATAAATATATATATACCTTTGTTGAAAATGTTATCGTATTATTATATGAGTAAATGGAAAACTGTTTTTTAGGTAACAAATGTTGTCTAACACTAATAATATTAATAATTATTCAAAAAGTATGATTTTTAAAACATTTAGATACATTAATATGTAAAAGAGGTAGATAATAATTATTTGATATATTTAATATTGAATTGAATAGTTACATATTTCAATTTGTTTTTCTTTCATTTATTCCTGATAGTCGTCGAAATTAAGTTTTCATTTATTTGAATTAAACCTGTTATTGTATTACAAAAAACCAAACCCCTACCATATGGAAATTCAGACGACTTTTTGCGTAAATAACATTCTTATTCTGTAAAATATTATTAAATATATAAGACCTTGCAAATACTTTTATAAAGTTATGTAACTGCTTCAATATTAAAAATATCATTTCAATATGATGTAAACAATATTGCCTCTACCAAAATTTGGTAAATAACTATTATTATACACATGAGAATCATTATTATTATTGGTCATTTTTTCCCGAAGATTGAGCAGGTTGGGCCCTG